>DWJZ01003462.1:0-17007 GCA_018249125.1 Asbolis capucinus
TAGGAGGATGGTGACTGGGAATGGCAAACATTTCTTCAATTTACTAATCGCTGTATCTAGAACAAACTTCTTTGTTCTTCAACCTGAAAATTAAATGTAATGTCACTTTTCTTACTGACATGGCTAATTTACACTTGATATGACATCTTTAAGAAAAACCGATTTTTTTACCATGACTTAAAACTGAAGAAGAAGAAGAATGACTTAAGGAGATTAGTACGGTAATTAAGATATGGTAAAGAATCGTAGCGCAGTAAGTGCGGTAAGTAGTATGTATGAGCCACCGTCCACAATATTTGGAAGGGTTGACAGCTATCCCATAACAACGTGCCCAATCTTATGATTATAGCTTCTAGATTAGCGTTAATATCTGCTACGGTTACGAGCGTTTTTGACTTCAGCATGCACATATGCAAGTCATCTGCATACAATTGGTACAAACAGCCGATGCTAGAGGAAGTCGAGATTATAAACAAAGAAAACATAATAGGACATAGAATACCGCCTTGCTGAACGCCATTGTCGAGGTGAGCCCAATCTAAAAACCTTGAAAATCTTGAAAAGACTGCCTGTTTACAGCACGAAGATAGTTTGTAAACCAAGAAAGGGCTGCAAGGAGATAACAAAGATGAAATATGATGGTTGCCGACTGTGTTGAAGGCATTAGAATTGTTAACGAGTACCAACAATATAAATTTTTTATAAGCCTTCCTGATCATCCGAGACTTTGATTAGAGTAGTGTTGTTACTGTGACCGGAGCGAAGCAAAGACTGAAAAGAACATAGCAGGTTATTAAAAGTAACGATGCAATAAAAATTCTTGTACACGCAGATATTCAATAATTTAGAAAAGAAAGGGAACGTAGAGATTATACGAAAATTTTTAGGAATCTTCCGGATTACGTATTTTAGGAAAGGGCAGGGCTATAGCCATCTTTTTCGTAGATACTTTTTAGAGGAAAGAGAAAAATTGATGATATACATAGGTTAACACAGAAAAAAGCATATCCAAGATATTAATAATCACCAATCTATTAATCTATTTAATTCATCACAATCTCAATCTTTACAATTTATCACAGCATTAGAAAAATGCTATTAACAACCTTTCTGATATCGTCTTGGCTAACAGTAGTGAACCTAAAAGCTGATTTTTGCAGAGGTTGCATGTAGGTAATGGAAGCAATGGTGTAGATCAAAATGTCCAGATTAGTGGTTGTAAAAAAGTGATTATTAGAACCCTAAAGAGTGATAGATAGACCTAGATCCACTGTTAGTTGCTTAGAATAACCCAGACATTTAATAAATTTACATACAAGGGCTAGAGAAGCACTTGTACTTACATGGACTTTGTTTTTTCCGTAGATACCTGCTCCATATCTTCAATTTTATCATTTTTTTGTAAACACTGGTCTCACTGAAAAACTTCTCCTTTGGCAGCTTTTCTCTATCCAGTACAGATTGGCAGATCCCTTCATATTCCGCATAAGGTACTATGTTATAGGGCAAAATAACACTCAGTCACATCCTAAAGGACATTGTTTTTTTATATATTTATTTGTTTTACATCAATACTTTTTTCACCCTTTTATTTTTTTCGAGGGGAAAATCTTCACAAGATATTCGAACCTTGCGGTTTCGGGTTATGTAGGATTTCTACCCACTAAAACCTCCCCGGCCAGCCGTCCGACGCATATAGGGAGGCTCCGGGATCTCATATGATCGCACCGGTGCCTCCCCTGCGTGATGTATTATCGTGCCATTTGTCGGCGTTGTTGCGTAGCGTTGAAAAACTTAATAAACGTTTGTTTTATTGAATTTACAATATCCGCCTTTCAAACTGCCAAACGTAAATGTTGCCAGATAAAAGGCCATTAGACGAAACGGAGTATTTCGTTCAGGTACATAGTAAAATCAGTTAAATATCACTAAATCTGATAGATTTTTACGATTTTTAACTATTGTAAGAAATGTTATTTATTACAACTTTAAATTAAGAAAAAAAACATGATAGGCGTTGCCAAATCAAACCGTTATAGACAGATCTAATCGATCTATCATATTAATGTCAATCTGTCAAACTGCTTTGGTTTCTCTCGACCCTGGCAAAACCCCTCTTGATATCCTTTAATGACATTCTGGGTATTAAATGTTTTGTTTTGATACAAGAGCAGATGTTAAAAAACACAAATTCATCTCATGCGGAGAACCCCTGCCCTTGGACGTTGGAGTGTTTATTTTGGATGTGGTATCTCAATTACAAATCACAGAACTCATGCAGTTTCTAAAGGTAGTTCTCAAAGGGCTTGGATCTTAAAATGGACTGCAGCTCATCGAGCAAGCTGTATTAAAATAAAATAGTGGTTTTTATGGGATAATAAGAACCAACTAGCTTGCATCTCCTGCCACCCATGGATACAACACTGTGACAAACTTCTTATAGAACTTTAGTCAGTTAATAAGCGCTATTCCTCAATTGTGTTAACTGAAATATCTTTCGTATGTATTTTACGTGTACTTCCTTGCTCTCTTGTGCTACAACTTGCATATCACTTACAGATTGTCAAAGGCCCCAATTTGTTTATTTTTAAGGTTTTTTTTCTTACACAGGAGATTTTTAAGTTGAGTAAGGGATATCAAATATGAAGAAATTATATTACAAAAAGAAACTCTCGTTTTTAGATTAGGCATTTGGACTGAGTTTGTCTTGCTTGTTGGGAAGCTGCGATAAGAAGAAGTTGGATGTTATGCTCATACCGTGTCTGTATTGTGGTACTTAACCTGGGGTCATTTTAAAATGTAAGAGTCCTATCTACTCTGTGGTTTTACTTAACAGAAAGTTCATGTCTAAATTTTGTCTCAAAAAGAAAGCTAAGCTGTGGCCAAAACTATAAAGATTAAGTAACTGAATAAATATTGTGTTCATTGATCTAATACAATGTACATTTCAGTGTTTCCACACCCATATTTTAGTATCAGCCAATATTAGAGGTTTAATAACATTGTTATTCTTTGAGCTGACCACTTAGGTGCGATATCAAAAATGGTATTTTACATTACAGTATACACTACCGACACGCACGCGGCTTCACTTTCATGGTATAATAATAAAAAGCAGCTTTTGTCTTATTATTACGATATATCACTGAGCCAAATTTTATTTAGATCCGTTCAGGAGTTTTTGCATAAAAGAGTAAGTAACAAACTTCCACCCATTCGTCTTCACAAACATTAACTTGTGATATTAGTGGAATTTAACATAAGGTAGAAGCGGTGATAGGCTAGTGGTTAAGAATTCAGCCTCCTACTCGAGGGGTCCGGGATCGAATCCCGGGGCGCGCACTTCTGACTTTTCGGAGTTATATCGTTTTAAACATTTAAATGTCACTTGCTTTAACGGTGCAGGGAAACGTCGTGAGGAAACCTGCATGCCGAGGAGTTTGCTCAGGAGTTTGCTCGAGGAGTGTGCTCAATAGTGGGCTGTGATAGGTTGAGATGAACATAAGGTCGATTGGTGTTATGTTTTACCAGAAACACTAAGTGCCGAGTGTAGTCTATTTTCGCAGCAGTATTGAATAAAATTATAAATTTCTCTTACCCTTTGGTTCAGAATATATATATATATATAGTAGACTATCTTGGTGCAAGGTATGTAGAATTGGAGAAAAGCTTAAAGGAAATTAAAGAAGATGCTAAAAAACATGAAAATCGTGTAAGAGAATTATTAAATAAAAATGTATACCTAGAAAAATGTAATAAAGCATTGGAAGAAAGATTAATGAGGCTGGAACAGAAGGAATTAGAATCATTGATTGAGTTAGAAAATGTAGAAAAACAAGAGGGAGTAAACTTGATGAGAACTGTGTGTAAAATCGCTGAAGAATTGAAATTGAGATCGGAGGATATAGTTAACGCCTAAAGGGTACCTGGTGGTGATAATTATAATACTCAGGCACCAAGACCTGTTATTTTGACATTAAATACACGTGAGGCCCGAGTGCAATGGTTACGATGCAAAAAAACTATTATAAGGAACGACACAATATACAAAAATGATAACAATTTACGCTTATATACATATGTATAAATGAGTGCGTAACTCGCCAAATGCGCCAGTTATTCTGGAACGCCAAAATCAAATTGAAGGAAATCTATCAATTTATATGGATACATAACGGAAAATTATTAATTTAAAAGAGTGAATAGGAGAAGAAAGTCCATCAGGTTAATTTGGAAAGCGACATAGACGTCTTATTACATAATAAAAAGGAAGAGTAATCTACATATAATTAAACCTCTTTGTATGTTATAATATCAAAGACATAGTATAATGCCATCTGGCGTTATTCATCAGCAAAATATTAAAGATTTAGATTACTATAAATATTCAGATTTAGACAAGTGGTATAATGCGTTAAATACTCAGATATCCTGTTTACAAATAATACATATTAATGTAACATACATTTTACGGTTACATTTTACAGAATTATTGGTGCTTATAAACCCATGTATTAAGGAGCTTAGACGTTTTATGTTTAACAGAGGTAAATATTAAGGAGGAAGAGATATATCGTTATCAAGTAAACGGTTTCAATATATACAGCTGGACGAGGCAACATAGGAGAGGTGGCGGGATCCTGATATATCTTAAAAATGATATAAAATTTACAATGGAAAAAATACATATTAAATATTGTGAGATATTTGCGGGCGAACTACTCTTAACAGACCTTAAAACGTACATATTTGTAGTATACAGGCCTCCACATCTAAACAAAGTGATGTGTATCACGGAATCTGAAAGTATACTGCTCAATGAGAACAGAGTAATCTTATTTTGATCGGAGACATAAACATCAATATAAAACAAGACAACGCGGATGTGATCTCAAGTTGTTATTAAAACATCAACAGTGAACTTGGATTGCAGTGTGGAGTACGCGATATCACGCGGGAATGCATAACATCAGGTAGATACGTAGCGTCCTGCATCGACCACAACTTTGTAAGGATTGACGGGGTTACGGGTACGTTCGATGCAGCTCAGGCGTTCAGTTATAACTAGAATCGCTGACCATTATGTAATAGGGCTGACAGTCGAGATAAATGTAGATAAACACCTAGTTAATACAGTACTGCGGTTAGCTATTAATAATAAAAGAACTATCGAAAATCTACGGACTATCGATTGGTAAAAATTATTAACTTTAAATGATCCTGTAGAAATATATTTTAGGATTATATGTATATTTCACAATATTTATGGAACAGGTACCTTTCAACGATCATGTAATAATAAGCGAGATGTTAAATTGTGGATTAATAATTTCCTACAAAAACAAATTGAGAAGAAAGATTGACTTTTCCGGAAATGGAAATCGTAATCGAATAATAACACTTGTAGACTATAGTACACAAAACAAAGAAATTATACAACAAAACTAATAAATCATGCCAGGAATGAATATCGTAAATGTAACATATTAAATTGCAAAGGGGATATGAGAAAAATATGGAATAATATTAATGTCTGGTTAGGAAGAAAAACCCTATCTGTCGATGAGGTTGATGAAAGGTATATGTTAAAGACTGAAATAAAAATCCAGGTTTGTGATCATTTTAGTGACATTTTTACAGATGAAATCGAAAACATCAAACGGCATCATCAATGCACAAAGTTATTCATATTCATCAATATGTTAATGAAAGTAATGTCAGTTTTAGGTTTAAGTGGGTTTGTCCTGCTGATGTATCAAAAGTCATAGAGGACATGGACTGCAGTAAAACACCGGGGTCAGACAGTATTACAGTAATTGACTTAAAGGCAATCAAAACAAATATCTCCCCTGTAATTTCTCATTTTATTAACTCAAGTGTACAAACTGGAACACATCGTAATGAATTAAAATTAGCCGTTATACGACCTATATTCAAGCACGAGTCACATGACCAATTTACAAATTATAGACCAATAGCTATATTAAACGTAATTAATAAAATTAATGAGAAAATTATAATAAAACAAATAAGTATCTTCCTAGAGAGTAATAAAATACTTAATGATGCCCAACATGGCTTTCGACCCAACAAAAGTACGACTACACTATTACTAAATTTTGTCGATGATGTAAATCATTCCTTAATTGAAAAACAAATTGTTTTTGCTATATATATAGACTTTAAAAAGGCATTTGATACTTTAGACCACGACGGGTTACTGCAGTCCATGAATGAGTGTAGCATAAGGGGGCCAATGAACGAACGGTTCAGGGTATACCTAACGAATAGAAAGTTTAAAGTTCGGGTGTGTGGTATTGATAGTAAAGCTGGTCATATTAAATACAGTGTTCCACAAGGATCAGTGTATGGCCCGGTAGGAAATAGCATGCCTAAAGTAGTAAAAAATGTAGACGCTACATACATACATGCTGATGATACATCATATACAGAGACACTAATCCATACACAATACAAGAAGTTATACAGAGTGATTTTGATAACATCATAAAATGTGAACACGATAATAACATAATCTTTAACCTCAATAAAACCAAATGTATGCAAATTTTATCTCCTTAACATAAAAACAACAATATAGAAATAACAATAGTGGGACACACGAGTGTTTACATAAAATTAAAAGGAATTGTATATGTACAAATTTAGAAAACGTAACTGTGTACATATGTGGAAAAACACTTTAACTGGGGGTATCACGTCGAGTGTCTGAAATAAATTACGATCAATCCTGGGAAAATTATATAGTTTAAAATATTTAGTAAGTAAGAACATCATGGATATATTTTATTACGCATTGACTGACTCGATAATAACATACAGATTGAGTGCGTATGGTCTCACATTTCCTTCGAATTTAAATAAAATAAAATGTATACGAATAAGAATGTTAAACCTATTAGTTGATAAAGAGTAAAAGAAAATACTAATAATGAATATGATAAATTATTTAAAATATGTCATATTCTACCAATTGATCAAAAAGTAAAACTAACTATATTGTGTGAACAGTTTTATAACAATGAACATAAAAAAGAAAGACAATATACGTACCCAACCCGAGCATCTTTAAGAAAAATATTTGTAATCTATCTAAATAAAAACTATTACGGTAAACGTGAAATATGTTCGATTACGCCTAAACTGTGTAATGAGTTGCCGTTGAATTTACGATTAAATGTTAAAAGTAAGGATCAACTATCAAAAGAGGCTAAAAACATTATTTATCATTATGCCTATAGTATAGTATAAATAAACAATACACCATAATATGTATAACTGTATAGTATAAATAAACGTTACACCATAATATTTCCATGCTCCAATATATGTACATATACATATATGTATACTACTATTCAAGGACCGGAAAGGGTAAGCACCGCTAGCACACACACATTAAAAGAACTGACACACATGTACATTTTAACATACACAAAAACACAAATATATACATACACATACGAATATACCTACGCAAACATAAACCCAAACATACACACACGCTCGCATCCACGTAATCATAATTATTGCTATAGACACTGAACATAATCTTCTTTATATTTGTTCTCATATTGATTAGTTTTAGTTCTTTTTTTATCTTGGTATATATATAATTACTTTTTATTTATTTTTTCGTTTTTATCCGTTTATTATGAAAAATAAAAAAAATAAAAAAGTTGTTACAGTTTTGAACTATGTACTTTGTTAATAAGATCCACGAGAGCTTTGCCGATAAATTGTTGCACAGTTTGGCAGATATAAAATACAGTTGTAATAGTACATAACAAGCTTGAAAAAAAAAAGGATAAATAATTTTTTTTATTATAAAGCTCTGGTAGCCCAGAGTCTTATATCGTTCCAAAGTGATTTAGTAAACGGGAGACCGCTAGTATCGAAAGTTCTTGAGCGCTTCAGTGCTCAGAAGGTTCCTACTTTGAAGTTGCATTATTGGTAAAAATAAGTTCAGTTACGGGTGTGGTGTAGAAGCTAGTCGCAACAGCCGGTTAGAAAATATCAAATAATGCTCTAATCTAAACTTGGCAGAGGGTCTTCCAGCATTAATAAGAATGTATAAATATTGTGTATGTAATTTTCTGACTTTCATTAAGAGGAGTCGATGTTCCTAATGAAATAAAATATTTTGACTTTTGTCTTTTAACATTACCAAATCTTATTTTAAAATCACACTTGCAAGTTTTGGCATGAAAATGGCCTCAATGGAAGCTTGATTATTTTTATATGTGTTGTAACTGTAATTACAATTGCGTCATATTCATTAAAAGTAAAAATTCTTTCTAGAATTTATGAAATGTTTATTCAGCTTTAGTAATATTTTGTACAAACCCTCTGACAATTAATTCTTTTGTACTAAAAGTAGATATGCTCATAAAAACTCATTTAATAATATATTTATTGTATCTATAGGGAATGAAGTGCACGCCTGCTTTTTAAAATGAGGTTCACTCTTGTCATTTCAATTTTAACGGTAAGTATTTATGTTATATATAAATATATATATACTAGCTTCCGCCCGCGACATTGTCAGCATGGTTTGAAAAAAGGTTCAACTTGACAGTAAAATCCCCATTTACAAATACAAACAATGTGATAAATGAAGAACCACTCTACCGATTTTGTGTACTTCACATGAACCATCTACTAAATAGTCCGAACAAAGCCTAAACATTTGGTTTGGGTCGGTGAGCCCGTTCTTGAGTTATAAAATTACAACGAAAAGTATCTTTGTTTTTTATATATAGATATACATAATTGTATTGTATGTGGGTATATCACGGAACTAAACGACTGGACCGATTTGAATTAATTTTTTGTATTGGGTTGCGAACTTAATGGTTCCGATTCCCAACTAAGCCCAGCAGATGGCACTGTAGTCGGTATCTAGGGTATTTATCTATATTACAACTAAACGGCTAATTTTGGTTGTGGAATATTTGTGGAAGTTCAGGGGAGCTTTAAAGGTAAAAAAATTAAAATATAATATAATATCTAATCGGTAATTAGACTTCACAAGATATAAACAAAAATTCTAAAATCCATTAGTTTTACTCTTTTTCCTTACCAAAAACTCCCTTAAAAGTATAAGGCTGGCTTCAACCCATCCATGGCCCACTACTGAGTACGGGTCTTTCCCCATACTGAGAAGGTCTAGAGCATACTCCACCACGCTGCTCCAGGGCGGATTGGTGGAGGGATCCATGTGTCGGAAGCTTTTATGCTTCCGACATAGCTTAACGATTGCTACCTAACGATAACAACCGTCGGCTTTACGTGCGCTCCGAAGCACGGAAACGTTCATGATTTTGCCGCTAACGGTCACCCATCCACCTACCGACCGCTCCCGCTGTTGCTTAAATTTTTCGATCGGCTTCAATCGAAACAAGCCGTAGTGATTTGAAAGCTTCTAAAAAGAATAAAAAAACACAATATTTATATACTAACTGAATAGAAGTTTACACAGACGATGTAGAAAATTAACAGGGCGTGATTCAGTTGTCTGTCAAACCGTATAACGTATGTGTGATGTGATTTTTTTTTATTTCAGTGCATGCTGGCCTGCGTAGCGGAGGATTCTCCAAGTATTTTAATAACGAGAGGCAGAGAAGATTTACCAGCAGCAGCCTTTTTTTGCTACTTCATTGTAATTAAAAAATCTCTTTCTTACTTGTCATTTTTAGCTCTATCTACGTAATTACAAATTAAGAAGCGACTTTTATTGACATTTTCATGATTTCTCGATAAATTTAACCTCAGTTTTCTTTTGTTTCAGCTCGTGAACCCCAAATCTTCGTCATTTTATAAAAGCTGAGAACGACTCAGGTCAATCGTGAATAGGCTTTTACCATCGAAGACTCCATCGGCACTGCCATCTATTGGGATCGTAGTTAAGCGCTAAGTTAAAAGAAATTAAGATTATTCAGACGTCGTTGCGTGAGACAAACGCCTACTCTGTTATCGTTTACGCCAAACGCTAGTTCAAAAATGTATGAGAATGACATCTGGTAAAATATGGCGTCTGTTTTTCCGCAGTAAACTTGTTGGTTGAAATCTTAACATTAATGTGACAAGATTTAATTACTTATCAATTTTCTGTTTTCAGTTGGTTTACTGTTCAAGAAATTTAAAGGTAATATGTGCTAAATGTTTTGTATTAATCTATTTCTTATTATTTTCATTTTATATGTTTATTATACTTTATAAATATCTCAGTTTCGTTAAAATCAAAGTCAAAATGTTTATTTCACGTGCCAAATGTCATGCAATCTTATTTGGCGCAAAGGGATCTCGGTAAATATCACGTATTTCTCCACAAGATACAAAAATGCGAGACAATAGTGTTAACTGAAACAAAAAAAATATTACCATTTCATTTTAGAATTACACTACAATTAAACTTATACACATATCATAAAAATCTTACGTGGGATTAGAGTATGTGGTAGGGGTTTGAGGCTAATCTACCTAAAAATGGTTCACATATATTCATTCATGGACATCCTCTAATATAAGAACTACCCCTCCATCTGTCACTTCAGAATATACTCCTAGAATAATCTTCGAACAACAATATATTGGATGTCTTCCGCATAGAGATATAATGAAAAATACTATCGTATTACCCACTGAAAAAAAAATCCATAGTAAAGAGCATAAAAAAATAACCAATCTAACTTAGTAGGGTCAATATACCTATAAGAATGACAAAAAAATATAACAAAAATGTTTTTAAAATTTTGTTATTCAAGTAGCGTTAGGCTTTTACGACCTTTGTACCCCAAGGTGGCGGAGTATTGAAATGAATAGGAAGAGAAACAGTAAGAAGCGTTCATAACCCGGCGGCTTGTTTCAATTCTAAACGGTCGAAAAAGTTAGCACTGTTGCTTAGCTGCACAGTCAGTTAACATATGCGTAGTCAGAAGGGTTGGGTGACCGGTAGTGGCAAAAAGTTCATAAGTATTTCCGTGCTTCGGAGGTGACGTAAATCCGTCAGTCCCGTTTGGGTTCCTTAAGTCACGGCGGAGGTCTTCGAGTGGCATAATTTTTTGTGTCTGAGAGGTTGCTGCCCTTTACTTTTAAGAAATGATATGGTTCCATATTCTTTTATATGTTATATTATATAAGTTAGCTCTTGACTGCGAAACCACCTGATGGTAAACGGCGACATAGTCTTTGATGGTGAAGCGCACTAACTTAGTAAAAGCCTATTCAATCTAGACTTAAAGACATTTACATTATATTCGAACGGAGGGAACGACGTAGGCAACTTATTCCATTCCTTCGCAGTACGGATAATAAAGGACGAGGCAAAACACGACGTACGTACCGGTGGTGTTTACGACGAAGGGACGAATACTCGCCGTTCGTCGGCTTGATCAATGGTCGAACAGGGTTGGGGGAATTAACTCGTGCACCTAATTCCAGCGCACTCTCCAAAGTGTATTCTATAGAGTACTGACCAACACATGTATTATACATGCAAAATAAAAGCTTTATAATAGCCAGCAAAAGATGAACACTAGCTACACTTTAGTAAAACATACGCCTTTATACTCGATTTTTTAAATTGACATAATTAATTTTTTTTAGGATAAAATTTCGGAGCCCTTACAATTTCGTCACGTTCGTTTCTAGGTACTAGAAAACTATAAATTGGCATGAAAATCGATATTTACTATTCACCTATAATACCGAAAAAACTATTTATATAATACTGAAAAATAAATATTTTTTGGAAAATCTTCGTTATTCATAAACTGAGAATGAGTTTTTTTTCTTAATTGCTTAATATGTCGTTTAAATACAATAATATATACCTAGGGAACACCGATTTCTTATTAGGGAATTCGAGGTGAAATAACAAACTATCTAAAATCTTTGTTTTCAATAGTTATTTACACTCTTTATCAACATTTTTTTGCCAAATTACTGGCAGTATATATCAATGGCTCCTACGTATAGTAAAAAATCATAACATTTCAACACAGACTTTCGTTTTCAATTTGACTTATACTTAGTCCATACATACCTGAAGCTTATGAAAATTTTCATAGTAGTACTTCTGTATATATTTTAGTTATTACATTTTAGTTTAGTTATTACATAGTAGGTATTATGTATATATTTTAGTTGAGTGCTCTTCATTACAATAAAAGGAAGGGATTAACACAAAAAAAAAATCAAATTGTTACATTAACTGTATTCATAGGAGTCATAGATAATAAAAAAAATCATAATAATAAAGGGAAAAAAATTATAACCTAGTAGTTTGAACGTTGGTGTCTAAAGGTTGGTTGCCAGGAGGAACCCAGGACGATTCAAACTCTGTACACTACAAATTTTCAAAATTAGGTGCGTATCAGAAGTTGATTACCACTTGCTACGATGAAGGAAAACATTACAACGAAACGAGCACTCCTGCGTCGTGGACTATGGCCTGTACCCCTCACATTGTTAGTGGAGACTCAAGCCCACTAGTGGGATAGTATTGGATTGCTATAATGAAGAGAAAACGCATCAAGCTAAAATAGACTGCACAGGATAACGAATTATAACTGCAACTACGAAATTCTAATAGGTACATTAGTTTAGGTACACAGCCTACCTATTAGGTACAAAGCCTACCGAAAGTATACAATCCGTATAGAACATAATATACATTAATTAATTTTCTTTTCATTTACAGGCAATCATTAGTGTGAACGAAAAAAATGTAACTTTATAACTGTAAGCTGCAGCCAAATATGTTAAGCCGCTATCAGTGGTCACAGACACATAAACCTAAAGAATTTCTAATAATACATTAATTAACATCCTCAGTGATAGTTTTCCTTAAATATTTTGTATAGATTGCAGACCTACAACAGAAGCGCCTGTACAAAATATAATAGCAAAATGCACGATATAAGTAACCCGCGGCTCGATATGTAATTACGGTGCGTTTCTTTGAGTTTCTTGTGATCCTTCCGAGAACATTACATGAAATGTGGCCCGCACTAATTTCCTTAAAACGTTTGTGGCCCTCATATAACAAATTACGAAAACCTATTAACCCACATACAGTAGGCACTTGGGCGTCGGTGACGTCACAAAATGACGTCGTTAAATATTCCTGTTGATGTTCAATCTTGTACTAAGCAATAGTGCAACATATAATTAAAAAATTTTCAAATTATATCGAGAACATAAATAAAGAAAATAAATAAAGAACGTAGTTGAAGTCAGTCAAGATGTAAAGTCTACTAAATTTATTAAAGTATGCATTATTAGGGAAGCTAAAAAATACAAGTCAGCTGTTGCTCAAATTTAAACGAAACACAAGGTCAACTTTCAAATAAAAAAAAACATCAAACTCCGTGCACCCAGTAAAAAAAAAAACAACATTCAAATTGAGAGCAGACTTTTTTTAACTTAGTAAATAAAACACAATTCTATAACATAATGTAATTCTGTTAATTTAAAATTATGATCACCACAGCATATACTAAAAATAAATAAAATCACTAAAAGCGATATCATACTATATCACAAAATAGAATTAAATCTAAATTATTTTCTAATTTTCACTGTAGTCTTGATTCCACATACTCTGGCTGTAATAAAAAAAAACATATTATTTTCAAAATTCAATTTGATTTAAGAGATGGAAATTAAAAAAAATTAAGTGTATATTTTTTAAGGGTACAAGTATGCCTATAATTCTTTGAATCAAAGTCAATATGGTGATCAACTTTGTGGGTGAAATGCAAGGTCTTACTGTACACTAGTTTTTTTCCAGGACTATGCCCACATGGTACACCTTCTCTTTTCAACCTCTCTTAACCCAACCACCCTCTTTCATCAACAGAAGGAGGCCTCTTAACCTCCCACAGTCAACATCACATATAGTGCCTGAATACAAAGTGCATATTTTCGATAATTAACAATTTTCATCCCCTATTTCAACTCCCTTGAGCATTTATTCCTGAAAAACTAGCCAATGTTTTTCCTCAGGTTCTATTCTACCTCTGTACCAAACTCTATCTAAATTGGTTCAGTAATTTAAGCGTGAAAAGGTAACAGACACACAGACTTGTTTTCACATTGACTATGAATATGAATAAATGATTTATTACTTCTCTAAAAACACCATTACAATCATTTTAATACATAACATACTAGAAAGGTCATTGAAGTGGTTAATATACATCCCAAGTATCAGAATTTTTTATACCACTCAAAAATCCCTGACAAAGTATTAACTACTGCCTTAAACAATAATTAATAGAACCAGCTTTTTAGAGGCTTCCCTATTTTGCCACCAGCTGTCACCAATAAATTTACCTATCACTATCAATGAACACACCCGCTTGTGAGCTTTTCAAACATAATCCTTACAAATAATATAAATGGGAATGTATCAGTGTCTGTCAGTTACGTTTACTTTAAAATCACTGAACTATATTTGATAAAAGTTGAGACAGACTACAATCTGGAAGTACAGTGTTTCTGCCAGACATATTTTATAGCGCAGAAAAAGACTTAAAATTGTTGAAAGCTTGTTTGGAAGTTAATCTGTCTTGAATAAAATAAAGAAACAAAATAAATAATTGTTTCAACATTTTTTGAATTCCAAACAGTGGAAGTTGTAGACAAAACCAAATACAATAAATGTATTAAAAAGAAATATTCATACCGAAACAAACCAATATGAATCCTTCTTGAATATCAGTTTTGCTATGAATCCCATCTTAGATTCTGGTGCTATTGTATGCAAGTGTAGATGATGAACACTCCTGAAGGGTGGCCAGTGGTACCCAAACCTGACATCATCCAAAGGCAGATTGTTCTTCGCGAGCAGCTCTTTTGAGACAGATAACATTTTTAACACTGAAAAACAAGCAATTTTTTTTAAGTTTTAATACCCTATGCCACTAATATTATAAATATTAAAGTTTGTAAGGATAGATGAATGTTTGTTACTCGTGAACGCAAAAAGTTCTGAAGGGATCTGAATTTTAGCACTGGTGTTGGCAGCTGGCACTTGAATCTGTGTTTGAATATTTGGCGCAGAAGTAGCTTGTAGTTTGGTATAGACTACATTTTATCTACATATCACACAAGCAAAGCTCCGGGTGGACCCTGGTTATCCACAATTTTAATTATGCAATTAAAATGTAAAAATTTAAGGTTAAACAAATTCACAATAATTATATTCTGACTGCAGAGAGGTCAAAAAAAACACCATGTACTCATAGCCCAGGTGCTTGTATCGATTGTAAGTTATTGGACAAGTTAAGCATTGGGCTGGGTTATCCGTTAGTGGCAAACATCCCTTGAGTGCTTTAACGGTTTCCAGGCCATGTAAGCCATCACTTCTGGCCCTGGATTGTTAGACTACACACACCTTTGAGTTATATGGGGAGCTGTCTGAGTTTTCCTCCACCGAAGCAAGTGATCAACTTTAATATTCTCGGACATAACTTTGAAAATTAGACATGCGCGCAGCTGTGCACCTTCCGTTCAAGACCAGCGTTTAAACCATTAAGGGCCATTACTGCGTTGAAACTGCAGAGAAAGATTATTAAGATAGGTAGTAGATAAAGATAATCAATTTTCAAAATACCTTTAACTAAGAACAGAACATACCTAATTCCTTATCATCGGGAATGAGACTTTTTACATCTTCAATATGTCGTTTTGGAATCGTCAGTACATGAAACGCACTTGCAGGCTTAATGTCTCTAAAGACACATACATCATCATCTTCGTATAAGATTTCCGTATCTTCTAATTTATTGACGATATTGCAAAATATACAAAGTGATCTTTCTGGCTGCGACATTTTTTGGCAACAATTTTGTTAGTCCTATTCAATAGAACACTGACGCGAAACTACATAAGATAAGGTCTTATCTTGAATTCTTGCCGAAATATGTAGAAAAAACAAGCTTAATAAGTGTATATTTTAATTAGAATTATGAAGTTGGAAGGACGTGTTGTGATTTCTCCAAGCCATGACGACTGACAGAATCTGTCATATATTTAATGTTATAGTGCCATCTATGTTTTGGTACTGGAATCATTGAGAAAGTCTGTATAAGTTATAAATATAACCATACACATGTTACCACTGTGTTGGAGGGTACAGAGGGTACCAACTTAACTTTGTAAACTAATTTGCTGTTACTCTCAATCAGAAAAATGAAATGGAACGGAGAGGCTTTACATTGCTTTTAAAAAAGTATGTTTGAAGAATCGCGTCTACGGAATAAATTGAATACACAATAGAATAAATGCACATTTGTTTACACCATCTTCTAATGTCTCCTAGGTGGTGCATATAGTTTCCCTATTGCATACTAGATGGCGCATAGCGGAAGATACAGTTTAGACTCGCGTTGCGGCGCGGCGCGTAAGTACAGCGGCGCGCAGCATGGTGAGCACGTTTTGAAAAAATGGCAGGTTTTGGTAGATTCGACAGACTCGTACCTATTTATTTTACAATGAACTAAATTATTATCTTATTTTTTTTAAGTGATAATCATTATTGATTAATGTAAATTTAATTATTTGACGCAGAAACAGTTTAACAGACTGGCAATTTCGTCTACGCCTAGATCATTCGGAGATTTCCGCTCGTCTTGTTTTTATGTGTGGTACTCTTATTTAAATATATGCGATAATCGTTAAGTAATAGGGTTGATACTCTTATCAACTTTATTGTGGCCTCATTTGGCATTTCTCATTTTTTCTTAAACTACATTTCATTCTCTTCTGTCGTTTAACTTGCGCAGTTCTGTGTAATAATCTAGTCATTATGCCAAGATTAGTAATTTTAAAATAAACATTTTTCAGCGATAATTATCAAAAAAAGGAGATAAGAAAATATGGAGACTGTGTTTATTTTAAACCAATAAAAGATATGATAAAAATATGTCGTCAAAATCAATGTATACAAAAAATTAAGATATTTTGAAGCTAATATTG
>DWJZ01003463.1:0-17006 GCA_018249125.1 Asbolis capucinus
TCAAAGAAATGGTTTTATCTCTGGTAATGAGTCTATTCTCTGTATCGATCTTTGTTCGATCGGTCCAATCGTTAAGGCCGTAGTCCACCACGCTGGCCCAGTGCGGATTGGCAGACTTCACACACTTTTGAGTTTTGCAATTCCCCGGCATTCATTCCTCACGGTGTTTTCCTTCACCGTTATAGCGAGTGACATTTAAATGCTTGAAACACACAAAACTCCAAAAGTCAGAAGTGCGCGCCCTGGGATTCGAACCCGGACTCACCGAGTAGGTGGTCGAATTCTTAACCACTAGGCTACCACCGCTACTCTTGCCTATATTAAAATTTATTTGCATTTCTTCTTATTTGAACGGTTCTGTAACCTGGCGACATTGAACCTGCGAGCGAATTAAGGGTTCCAGATTTGATTTCCAGGACTGATTATAATGTAACCTATTTTTTTAAATATATCTTTGTCGATACTAAACATTTTAAAGCTGAATGGGTACTCACGATTTTGTATTTTACAATCTTTTATTTAACTTGCAGTGTATGTTTGTATATTAGTAAGTTATATATTCGTTTGTTTCAGGTCAAATCTTGCAAGCTTTATTAGACCCACTTCCTCTTACATTATGACGCGGAAATTTGGCATAAAATTTTTCATCCTGATGACAATGCATTTTTATGACAAGCATGACCCGATACTACGTTCAGGATTGGCTCCAGACAAGGGAACTCCTCAAAGGTTAACAATACACTTATGAAATTTGTGTTTCTTTGTGTTATGGATATATGATTAAAGCTTGTGTTTTTATATTTTTTTACTAAACTTTGATTAAAGCTATGCAAGTATTACAAGCTTCGGTATAGGAAAACTTCGTGAAGATAGCGCTAAAGGGTTTCACATAAAGTTTTCGTTCAATTACATTCCATACCATTTAATATAATGCTAAACATTAAAAGATATTAATCGAGTATTTTACATAGCGCAATAAAATAAAGTCTTTAAGGTTTAATTGCTGTAATAATTCCTTGACTACCTCTCACGAAGGTAATAAAAACAGTCAACTCACTTACGTTGCTATTAAATTATACCATTGTTATAACTAATGACAATCCTGTTTAATAAAAGTTAGCGTAGTCATAGATACTTTAAATATATTTGTTAAGAAGGAACTGAAAAAAAAATTGACCTAGTTTTGTTTTCTTTTTTTCCACTGCACCAGAAGGATGTTTTTCGAGTGTCAGATCTGGAATACTGCTATTTTTTTCCATAGAATTTCTTACCATACAAACTTGTCGATTTTCTATCGGAAAAATTCAAAATCGAATTTGTACCGAGTATAGTTGCCGAGTACAGCTTGAAAAATTTTTGCTACATAAATGTCGTTATAGATTCGTTTTATTGGCCTGTGTGACACTACGTACATAATAAAAATTAAATTCGATGTGCCACAGTATAAAAATATAAAAAAAAATCCAAAAAAAATAACTTATCAAGTGAGGTGTCATATTAGAGGACTTGATCAGTTGATAAATACATAGATATCTTGTTAACTTTAAATGCAATGTGGCGCTCTCTAGACATCAAAAATATAGTGTAAGTTCTCCCTATATATATAACATGTAAATATATATCTAGTATGTACAATAAATTCACAAAATGTAATCAACTCATCAACCATGTGTCCGATCGATACAATTTTAATCCAAAAACCTTCTCCAGAAAATTCTGAAAAGTAAATGTTACCAAAGACCAGTGCTCTATCTCCTACCATTTCTGTATGCATGAAAATCAATGTTTGTTTGTGAGTTTGTCCTTTGTAGACTCTATAATGTCTAGAGTACAGGTATCTTTAGCTAGTTTGTCCAAAATTATATGGAATAGGTTTTGGTATCAAAATTATATCGATTGGACACTTGGTTGATGAGTTGATGCGAAGCAACGCGCGCCGGGTACAGCTAGTAGTTTATAAACGACAAACAAACTAATAAACAAACAACAATGTTTTTATATTAGTATATAGAAGATAGATTACTTGTCAATATTTTTATTATAAAATAAATTCTGATTATAAAATCAGTCTTACACTTTTTGAAATTTAAAACCAAAACAATTTTTAAAAAAGAATTTCTGTAATAATAAGGAATTACAGTAGTCGGTTGGCCGACTAGTCGGCCGATTAGTCCGCCTCTTCGCAGCCGACTAGCCATAATCGGCACACCACAAATTATAAGTGGTTGTTAGTAAAATCCTAGAGTAATTATTGCCAAAAAGAAACAGAGTTTATATAACAGATTCCTCATTATAATATAAATATTTTATTATGGCTCAAATATAGGCCCAACATAGGCGACGTCGCTACCAACGGTGCTGGGTCGTATACCTGGAAATAATGTACAAAACATTAAACTGTACTATTATACTATTAATAAACACTAATTTATATTATAGAGAAAGTTTTCTTTTACTGTTTATAATACAAAAAAAACAATATCCAATGGAATAATCCAATGGCATAACAATACTTTTTCCTTGTAACTAATTTTCCGAAACACGAGTCCAGTTTGTAGTTAAAAAATAACAGCGTTATTTAACTGGCTTTTGTTTCAGTATTGCTTTACGCAGAAGGAAATAAATTATTTGAATATTTAAGCCGAGGCAAATGATGCTGGCTGTTCACGAGATTACGAACTAATAACATTACAAAACAAGCTCTTTGTGGGTAAATTATGCATGCGTTCTCGGATCATTACCACTGCTCTGGCTCTGTTGGCCTCCGTTCAAAATCTTATGAGCGCTGATACACTCAAAGATACTGTATGTACTGGCTGCACAACCCTAAGCCTGCGGACCGCATTATGTGTAGCCCGTGCTGCATTATAAATTATTATTCTATAAATATAAATTGTCTATTAAAAAATATTCTATATAAATAATCTAATATCCTATAAATTATTAAAATTATAAATCATTATATTTAATGATAAAAAAAACATATGTATCAATGGAATTGCAAGTTATATGATTCTGAAGTCACAGCGGCTAATAAAAGACTTATTTTCAAAGAACTTCATTCTGCCTAGCTTGTTGTATTAACGTGTACCATTATATCCAGTTTTTTACATTTGTATGATTAAATACAGAATAAATAAAGATATTAATTTTATTTTATAAATTAAAATAAAATGATGCTCTTAATTTTGTTATTTTGTTAGTAGATAATAAAATAAATAATAATTTATTATCATTATTTTGGGGTAATTTATTACGTCAGTCTTAAGAATAATTTATTAGGAAGGCCTGTGGATGGAAAGAACACGGGATCTTTAATATGTGATTCCTCAGTTTGACCCATCTATCAAAAAGAACAGCAACTATGGTTTATACCAGTGGTCGGCAACCTGCGGCTCGCGGGCGACATGCGACCTGTATGCAATTGCAATGTCGCAACCTACCATTTCTTGTGATCTTCCCAAAGACAACGCATGTAGCCCGCACCAATAAACCTTCAACCGTTGTGGCCCTCAAATAAGAAAGTTTGCCGATCAATGGCTCATACCAATATACTAACATGCACTTCCGTACAATACTAGCATTTATTGTACTGAAAAAGGGTTCCACGTCAGTAGCGTATCGCTTATAAGTTTTCGGAGAAAATTACTTTTGGTATAGTTTTCTTTTTGGGTCATATTTAAATTTTCGCACGACATGAGGTAATTTTAGTTGCCGTGGAGGTGTTGTCGTTTCGGAACCGATAGAACACTCAGATTTGTTGAGTACTATAGTACCGTCGTAGCGAAATAAAAAAAAGACATATAGTATCCTTGCACATTTTAGACAGCAGAATCTGCTCAAATCTCCAGGTAGCTATTAAAACTAATTACTTTGATTAAATTTATACGTACACTAGAAAATAACCCAAATTACAACTTAACACGTTCACGTGAACATGGAATTTTCAGAACTCGATGCGGTTCTGCACATATTTTTTTCATACAAACTGGATCAACGCTCAGAGTCCTATTTCATAAAGCATTTACGTCTTGGTACGTCAACGTTTCCTCCGCGGCTCGCACAGCTCGACTGACTGTATGATAATGAATGACTATCAGTATGCAACATAGGCCGGAAGACGTATAGTAACATTGTGCGTTTACAAGGAGGCATTCATCGCCAGTACGGAGCCTTCAAAGATGTGCAAAATTTTTAAGGCGGTGCAGCACTACAATTTTCGAGAGTTTGATGCGTTATCGCACAACAAACAAACTAATAGGAATTAATATGATCAGGCACCGTGCTATCACGTTGTACTCCATACACCACTTATTGTCTGAACGTAATAATACGCTGTGCTTCACTGAATCTATCATAAATTGACGTATATATCCGCTGTTCGCGTCAACGTGTCAAGAATAAAACTAAGAATAATACTCTCACCTAATACAATAAGACTAACGTAACTCTTAAAAGCAATTTAAAATGCATTAAATGCAAAGTAGCTTATTAAGAATATACCTATTTAAAAAATTGGAATTGACAACTGACACCAATGTAAAAACAATTTATTTAAAAACATGTAATAAAAACGACAATAAAAGACAACATAGCACGATGCAGAGAACATATAAGACGAGAAGCTCCCGAGAGTGCAGGATTAGCAGGATCTTTTTCAAATTGAGGGCAAACATCCAGCCGATCCCCAGAGTGAGGCTTGAGGTGAGCGTATACGATACTACAAATTGTATTCGGTTACCATCAACCTTCGATATGAACTCTGAAGCTCTCAATATTCACGATCCAGCTTAGCTGAATATTTTGTATCATAGCTTGGAATTATTTTTGATTAAGTTATTGTGTCTTGGTCGTATTATGTATATGTGTATTGATAATTTTTTGTAAAAATCTATACGGTTACGGTTCAAGTATGGTTTAAGATTCTTTAAGTGAAGTTAAGATTCTTAATTTCTCATAAGATTTTTAATGTGCATATGCTTTTATAATAGATGACAATTTTTATTTCTGTGATTTGATACATGAAATAACAAATACTTACAAGTAAATATAATAAATAAACATCTTTTGAACAACTCATACACGGCCATCTGACCCAAAACTAAGTATTAGCTTGTATTATGGTGATTAGACAACTGATAAACATAGTATATATGTATATTAAAACATATACTTATATACATATATTTACACAGAGGACGAACATTGCTGCTCATCACAGAAGTTTTCCTTTTCACAATAATACATTACACGGTGTATATAAAAAATAACATTACAGAGACCAAGTAAATTTGCGAGAGGCTGGAGTCCGTACTAGGTTACCCTGTATGACAGATCTCCAGGCCCTCACCCCAGAACAGGGAACAGGTTAAATCTATAATTTAATTGCAGACGGAGTACGTTAGAAAGTAGTCGTGTCATCGCTATTTCCTTGTATGTAAGGTGTGTGTGTCTGTCTGTGTGCGTGCTTGTGTGTGCAAGCGATTGTGTGTATATGCGTGTGTGTGTATGGGTGTATTTTCGTGTATATGTGCGTATACGGTGCGGATCGGTGTATATTTGCGGTATTATGCTTTGTTAGATGTCAGAACTGCTAATAACTTTTTTGTGCTCTCGTAATTCAGAAATAGAATTAAGCGAGTTTTTCTCATCCTACTAATATTATAAATGCGAAAGTTTGTGAATATGGATAGATAGACAGATGTTTGTTACTCCTTCACGCAAAAACTACTGAACGGATCTCAATGAAATTTGGCACAGGGATAGATTATGATCTGGAATAACACATACACAATTTTTTATCGACAAATACGGGCGAAGCCGTGGGTGTACCCTTTTGTGCACAATTTTGTGCACAATTAGACTGCAATAAGTAGTACTTGAAATAAATAAAATTTGCATTCAGATCACTAACAGTTACCATAGGACTAAGATAAAATCAGGCAAATCCTTGCGAACGCTCAAATTCTTCGAGCGCGGTAGCTAACCGTCTTCGCCCGACGGGCGGTAATAAAAACGGCTTAAATAGGATTTTAACCGCGAGTTCCTCGCCTTAATTAAATTGGATTTGTGAGTGAAAGAAATATACGTGAAAAATTCTTGTCGATTATACCAGGGGAACGAGGTTTGGAATCCTTTTAACTAAGCGGATTAGTCGCGTCCCTCTGAGATTATTAGATGTTTTAGCAGTCGTTCGGAGCAGTGTTGTGTGAGTAAATCTTGTGACAGGATGTGACAGCTGGCGCAAGAAGTGCTACGCTTGAACGCTGTCAGCTACGAAGAGCCACGGTTGAATGCTACGAGCTACAGTTCTAAACGTTAATATTTTT
The DNA here is from genome assembly GCA_018249125.1 of Asbolis capucinus. Lineage (NCBI taxonomy): Eukaryota > Metazoa > Arthropoda > Insecta > Lepidoptera > Hesperiidae > Asbolis > Asbolis capucinus. The sequence goes on from DWJZ01003463.1 coordinate 6,330, forward strand.
TTGTTTCTTTTTGATTTCGAAGGAGATATCTTTAAAAGATACTTGAATCTCCATAAGATTTTGGTTGAGGTTATGTAAGATTCCTGCTCTCTGAGCTCTGGGCAGCAATCCGATCCTTAAAGGAAGAAAAAGAAACCCAGAGTGTGGAGTGCGAATTGGAGCAGTGTAGTGGAAATTTAGGCCTCCTCAGGAAAAAGAGAGACTCGTGCTCATTAGTGGGCCATTATTGGGAAGCCAATGTCACTAAAATATGTTAAAAAAATTCTGTTTTCACTTATCATGCAACTTATTGTGTGCCATAATTTTATCAAAAATTTTAATGAATCGATAAATATTCAGCATCCAAAAGATTATTATTGTAAATAAAAAAAATACTTTTCAATATACCTTTCAGTGTAATACAGACCACAATAACAAAGAATATAAATAAAATAAAATTTCCAAATGCGTGAATTATAATAAAATTCGCAAAATTGGTGCCTTTATTTACCAAAACAGCATACTAAAAATCCTTACGAATCTTAATTTAAAATAACGAATATGCGTCCATACAGCCTTGCAGGTGATATTGGCAAAATTCTTTTTCACTGTTCATTTTCGCTTGCCGTTCATAAATCAGAAAATTGGTATATCACGTACAAATATACTTCAACATACAATTTCAAACTTTCATCACCGTGGACACCAAATATTTAAAAATCGTAACGGGTACTCACGATTATCGTAATATACAGCGTAATATATTTCGATACGATAAGACGTGTCTTCCCGTGACCATCCAAGCAACTGTGACGAACAATCAGTATAAATATACCATTATTAAAAATACCACAGTGGTGTAGGTGAATAATCAAGGATTTATATACAAACCCTGGATTAGGGAGGTTTGACCACTTCGGCGGTATTAATCAAGTGGTTGAATAAACTTATTTTTATGTGATAAGCAAGTAAACGAGCGGACGGGTCACCTGGTAGTAAGTTGTCACCGGCCCTGGATATTAGCAAGACCAGGCTTGAGTAGCACTAAAGCCTTGCCTTCCACGAAGTTAATCATAAACTGGTACGCACGGGGAAAATAAAGACAAGGAAACTCATGGCTGAAGTAACTGGAATCAGTAACATTACTGAGTCATACCCAACTACATACCACTGCAAGGCGTTGAGACAAATATCTTTTCTTTTTTTACCTTCTATAAATTCTTGCTTGATCACGATCTTGCCTGATGGTAAGCAGCGGTCCGGCCTTACATGGTAAAGCGCAATAATTAAGCAAAAGCTCATTCGCTCTTGACTTGAAGACACTTACATTATTATCGAACGGGAGCACCGACGCGGGCAACTTATTCCAGTCCTTTACAGTACGTATGAGAAAGACTGGTGGAGTATCAACGACGAAGGGAGACGTGGAGCCGTGCTCTGGCTTGTTCGATGATGGAAAGGAGATGGGAGACCTATGCCTCCTCTTCGTCCTCCTTATGCTCCTGCGCACACTCCAAAATGTATCCTGGTGAATACCGAGAGGTTAGCAACTCTGCGCCTGTTATCGTTCACGCTAAAATCTAGCTTAAAAATGTATGGGAATGACGACAAACGCCATATTTTTCTGCACCAAACGTCATTCCCATACAGTTTTGCCAAAAGCGCCAAACGCTGGGTTAGGCGTGAACAATAACAAAAAAGGCATTTCTCTAAGGGCCAGAATATTTAACTCAACAAAATGAAAAACAACTGTGTCTACCCACATATTTGATCGCAATTTCATAACACCATTTAAGGATATTTGTGTTCAAATCTGGAAATGAATGGTAACAGCTGTAGTACCAGAATTTTAATTGTCACTTACAATGCCGTTCAGCCGCGGAGAATTACCTCATAAAACATTTGAAACAGAGTACAAAAGATATACAGTTATTAAATTACAAATTCCACTCTTTTTGAGCTCATCATTCTGTTATTATGAATTTTACCTCTAAGCACAGTCTAGGAATTTGAACGTTGGTGTATTGACCTGGAATCGAGTTCGATGTCTGGAAGTAGTTTTTATTTTTAAACATATACATACTAGGGTCCACCCACAACTTCGTCTGCGACGTATTTTGCTAGATAGTATCGGACCACAATCTAGCCCTGTGCTAATTTTCCTTGAGATCCGTTTAGTTGTTTTTATGAACAAAGTAACAAACATCCATTTATCTGTTAGACGGATAAGGAAGTTTGTTTCGCATGTATAATATCGCAGTTAGATGGCATTGCCAGTACAACAAACACATCTCAATCAAACGCACGAAGACATACAAGAGGATATCGAGCCAACATCGAGAAGCACGGATTCTACAACGACCTCTGAGCGGGTGATGTGGCGACATCGCACACACGTCATACGATGACGTCACGAGGAACCTGAATCACGCTATCGGAATTTCTGTATCGTTAGCATATATACAAGTTCCGAGAAACAACTATTGGCGCTCGGCCGCTGCCCAGGCATAACACTTTGCCTGGCGGGGGATCTCCCGTTTGGTATATTAGTAATATTTAAAATATAACTTGCTTCAGCAGACGCAAATATCCTGAGGAAACCTTACTGGAAGCTCCCCATTAAGTCCTGAAAAGGTGAGTGAACACCAATCCACACTTGACCAGCATCGTGGACTTTTTTATATACCCCTCATATTGTGAGACGACTCGAGCCCAGCAGTGGGAAAGTAATTGCATTAAACCTATTTTTATGACATAAAACTCAAAATTGTTTATTATTTTCGTCGAGTCAATCAAAATTAAGCAAACGACGAACCTTTTTTTGACTGTAATTAAATCAAAAGCGGTTCGATATTGAATAAAATTATCCTTTAATTATCATTGGGGTCGACTTTTAAGGCGGTTTCGAATGCGGACCGGTATAAGTAATAAAACGGCTGCTCCCTTATCCGTCATTCAGCCCTTAGAGATTTCTTCTAGGGGAATAATTCACGTTGATCGTCCAGAAGGGGAGCGTAACTGCCTCACTGAAACTTTAAGCTTTCACTCAAGACTGTAGCTATTCGCGGTGTCTCAACTTTAAGTAATAAATTTCAATAGAAGGATGAGGAGATTTCGATTTTAACTAATTTTATTCCACCTGCTGAAGTTACTTTGATATTGTCTTTGTTTCTCTTCTGCTGGATTGTTATTCTAATTTTTACCTACCTATAGTATCCTACTAATATTATGAATGCGAAAGTCTGTGAATATTGTTGGATAGAAAAATATATGGTTTTTTGATCTTCTTTCACGCAAAAATTATTGAATGGATTTAAATGAAATTTGAGACAGTGATAGATTGGCTGGAACAACACAGGCTACTTTTTATCGTACCTACTACGGGTGAAGCTGTATATATATATATATATACAGCTTCACCCGTAGTAGGTATATATATATACATATATATAGACGTGGTAACTAAAGTGGCAATGAAGTCTATGATGGTAACCCACTAACTTAATAGAAACCTATTCACTTTTAACTTGAAGACATTTACATTGCAATCGAGCAGAAACACCGACACGGGCAACTTATTCCAGTCCTTCGCGGTACGGGTGATAAAAGGCGAGGCGAAGTGCGTTGTTCTTACTAGTGGGACGTTAACCGCAAAATTACAAAAGGCTAGCGACTAACATCATCACTAGCAACCAGAAACATCACAGATTGAACCTGTTAAGTATACGAAAGTACAACACTAAAGTAACTCGGATTTGTCGAACTCACCATGAGTACATTTTAGTATTGATCACCGCGCCACCCTTCCGGTTGTACGTATAAAATTTATTTACGCCACATGTTCGCAGTCTTTTTAAATTTAACGGGAACGGCCGGCGGGTGGAGGGAGGTGTTACGTGTCGATAAATGTGAATAAAGCCTTTGACGCCTTTTACCGCGTGCATTTCAGTCGAGACACTTCAATTTTGGTTTACATGCAATCGCTGCCAAGAAGTAATGTGCGTATTAATGTTTTTTGTGATTAATGACAACGAAAATGTGTTTTTTTTTGTTTATATTCGATTCTAATTGTTATAAGATACTATTTGATCTGGTAATTGTGTCACGTTAAAAATAATGAAATAATGTTAAATGTTGGTTATTCTGAGTCAAGACAAATTTAACAAATAAGAAGTGTGTGCTTTTGAATCATTATTAGTTCGGTAAAATATTTTTTTTGACTATATCGATTTAATGAATACGCGATGTAAAACCTGTGCACTCCTTTTTACGAATATTACGCTGACGGAGACAAGTCAATATTAGCACAGTTATAGTTTCCACGGAGGAGGTGTGCAGAAAGCTATTATCCTACTTCCTACTTAATATTATAAATGCGAAAGTACGTGAAGATAGATGGACAGATAAATCTTTGTTTTCCCTTCACGCAAAAATTACAGAATAGGTTTGAATGAAATGGCACAGAGATAGGGCACTTTGTATCAACTACTACGCGGACGAAGCCGCGGGCGGAAACTAGTGATAGATAAGTCTACCATTACCGATTCCATCGTTTTCTTTCTATATCACTCGATGCAAAGATCAATCGATTCAAAGAAAAAGAAAGAAGAAAGAAAGGAGACAGAATTATTATGCTATATATCTATACTAATATTAAAAAAGCCATAGGTAGGTTAAGAATAATACAATTCAACATTCGGGAAACAGCGGTCGCCCTGGGCGTTGGCCGGCTCGTTAGGAAAAAGGGCAGCGAATCCCAGCGGTGGGGCGGTGGTGAAATATGGGATTACCTTCCTTTGTTGACCATTCTCAAATCCCATTAAAAACAAAACATGTACAAAAGTGCACTAGTCTTGTAACTCAGGGCTTCTGCCGTAAATGTTGTAGAACCAAGCCGTTGCCACAGCCCACAGCCGCAAGCCGCAGTCGCAAACCTTAGCCGAAAGACCTAGCCGCAAGCCGTAGCCGCTAGCCGTAGCTGCTAGCCGTAGCCGCTAGCCGTAACCGCAAGCCATAGACGCAAGCTGTAGACGTAAGCTGTAGACGCAAGCCGTAGATGCAAGCCGTAGACGCAGACCTTAGACGCAAGGCGTAGAAGCAAGCTGTAGACGCAAGCCGTAGGTGCAACCCGTAGACGCAAGCCGTAGACACAAGCCCTAGACGCAAGCCGTAGCTGCAATACGCAACTGCAAGCCAAAACCACAAGCCGCAGTCACATAATCAAACTATATCGCCTTCGCACCGGTTTGATACCTGTGTGCTATTAAATTATTTCCTGATTGTAATTCAAGTAACAGAAATCCTTATTAATAAATGCAAAAGCAACTGTCGTCTGTCCGTTTGTTACCTTGTCGCGCCTTAATTACTTATCGATTTTGATGAAACTTGGTACAGAAGTAGAATAGAATTTGAGGAAAAACATAACAAGCTCCAACTTCACAAAACGTGTCTTGGCCGTTTCATTACTACAAGAACTAACAGAAAATTTATGAATAGTAAACAACCTGTTCACCTTAAAACTTAGTGACTGAAACATAGCTCCACATGAGATAGAAAGAAAGAAAAAAGAAAACAAACTTATTCAAAACCAAACACAGAACATGCAAAACGGTATAATTAATTAGAGAAAAAAATAAAAATAAAGTTAAACTTCTAAATCATTTGTACAAAACAATACATATGTATATGTATATATAAATACAATAAAATAATAAATAACACATAATAAACATTATAACAAAACATTCCATAATTATGAAGGGAAATATTTGTGCATTGTGCAGCTGCTTACGTCTTAAAAAGGACCAGACTCTGAATAATCATGGTTAATACCATGAAACTGATTTTCAGTCGACCTACGGTGGTCGTAGTTCGTCGTTCGATCTGATTACTTTATGACAGTACCCGCCTATTAGCCTCGCCTTGGCATCATTTTACATAAAATGTTTTTTGATATAATTTCACTTCTTTTTGTAGATTAATAATTTATAGTAAGCATATGTCCGAGGCAATATAAATTATATATCACCTTCTAAATACATTATTCATTGGTATCAATAACAATACAAATTTCCAATCTCTCATTGTCTAATTCTACATCATTCAAAATTAATTATTGCCAATCAATACGAATCTTTATAAAATGTTCCTGTCACTCACACTCACTCATAAACACTTACACTTAACATAACTCAAAGACCAACGGCACAGACTAGAACAGAGAAGAATCATAATAATAAAATATATTTCAACTATCTCAAATTTATAATATATAATTTTATATATCAATATAATATATAATTTTTTATTTCTATACTACCTGTATTGCCATGCCGAGGCCGCTATATATAGTAGCGGCCGCCGCCGGGACAATGGCGCGAAAGCAGCACACTGTCCCGGTATCAAAGCGGTAGGCGTCGACACCGTGTGGTTTTAGTGGCATACCTTTTCGGCTTCCCGTAGTCGGATAGATGAGACGTCTTAGAGGATCTTAGAGGGTCCACACGTTAAAAAAAAACCTGTATCCTGTCACACTTCGCTAGATGGGCTTAGCAAGTGTTGCGCTCGTAGTTATCTTGCTAATGCCAATAAATGAATACCAAAAGCTTTATTTACCCTTCATCTGTTTATTTCTGTTTAGTTATAGCCATATTACTTAAAAGCATCATTATTTTAATCTTTTCTTAATTTTATTTGGGATTGACGCAATATGTAAAAGTATATGAAAAACTCTTCAATTACTCCCTATCAATTGTTCGCTCTACACTGAATCACTTATCATTCATATAATTTCTTTGAAAATTTTCTTTTCTTCTTTCCACTTAAGTTCTTCTAGCTTCCTCCTAATTTTAATGTTTAGTTTAATAATATTTTATCTATCATGCGGTTTCCTTTTGACTCAACAGATGTCGCTGCATTTCTCATTCAAAATTCACTTTCAAATACTTGTTTCTCTAATATGTTCCAAAGAATTTTAACGAAGCACTATTTTTTGCATTACTTCTATTATAAGTCTGTGTTGTGATACTTAGGCTTCCCCGGGTACTACTTTCCAGTCTTTTATGTGATTGAATGGAGACATCTTATTAAGCAAGAATCAATGTGCGTAATATCATTACCGTTTGAGGCAAGTCTAGGAATACTTTCTATTCCGTATAATGGTTTTATTTCGGCGAGATCACAGGTAAAAATTAATAATTTATACGGTAGAACAACGTTTCCTGGATCAGCTAGCAATTAACAATGTATACAACACAGGTTACTCTTAACATTCCAATTAAATAAATTGTGTTATTGACACTAAATAAATAAACATAAATAAATAAACAAATTCGTTAATAGAATTTTAAAATCGATCGAGTTTTTAAGCTTATCGATTATTACAAACATAAATGTCGTCGTACAAGAAAACCACGAGTTAATCAACACCTGTCAGTCGTAATAGCAATATCACCAATCGTAATATTAGGTGGACATTATTGTAAAGATACTTTCAGGAGTATAAGTGGGGTTTATCTTCTTGTTTTATACATTCTTTCTTTTTCGTAATAATTCTGAAACATGTACTTCATAATTTATAACAAGTTCCTATACCAATTTTCAGGCCCATAGGTTCAACATTTTCAGAATTCTCATACAAAATTTCATGCCCTATTTTAAGGGGTTGGAAGGTAAAAGTTCCAAGTTTTATAATTTTTATTACACGTAATATAGTTTATTATTATATAACACAATAATAAACAGATCGTGAGCTTGTGCTCATTTCGTCTTATAGATCGTTGTCCTTTTTTATTATAATCAAAGTAAAAATATTTGTTTTATAATAGGATACAACTTCCGTAAGGAAAGTCAAATTAATTTATATTGTTTTTTGTTACTTATACAAATATTGAGGGGGCCCTTTAATACCAAAATAGAGCACGAAAAAAAATTTTTTTTTTATTGTCTGTCTGTCTGAACGCGCATCACGTGAAAACCTGCCGACAGATTTCGATAAAACTTTATTGAGTTATTGAATAGAAACGTTATTGAGTATTTATATTTCCGATTAACATTTAGGATACTTTTTATCTCTTATTATACCGGGTTTCCCTTGGGATATGGGATGAACATGGTATGAGATTTTTCAATCCACTGATAATTAAAGAAACAATTTTTTGTGTGTATGCAAAGCTACGGATACACCTAGTTTTAAATATTTTATTTATTTAGACCTTAGAAAAGTTACAAGGGCACACTTAATCCCTTTAACCTTTTTCTACCAGTTGACCCTGGGTGATTATGAAAAAGTGTGGTAAGCAAATAACACAATTAAAATAGACTACAATTATTATATTAATGAATATTGCACTCGTAGGTGGACAGAGAAACTTTGGCAATTTGCTTGTCCATAATACGGAAGGAAAGAAATGAAATTTTAAAACACAATACACAAAAGAACACTAATCTCTGATACGGCTTTACGTTGCTTTCAAAATTCAACGCTTTTATCGCATCACCGTAAAGGAGAGTGCGACGCTCGATGCAGTTTGGCGTTAATTCTTGTTTACGGCGAATCGCTTTTAGTGGCCTTGTTGAATACACGTGATGCGGCGATGCACGGCACCCAACTGTTTATAAAACGGAGCCACACCGACCGTTTTTATACATTACTTACAAGCTTTTATTTAACTGTATTATAATACATATTAATTAGTAATTCACAGACCGGCCGTAAGACCAGACGTAAAGCCGACGGTCCCCGTTATTGGCGTAACATTGCAATCGTTAAGCTATGTCGGAGGATTACGAGCGTCAAAAAAAACCTAAGGCACTTGGGTTGGCCACTATCCCCCCCCACCAATTCGCCTTGGAGCAGCGTGGTGGAGTATGCTCTTGGCTTCCTCTTATATAAATAAATAACAAGCTTTATTAAGAATATTTAAAAACAAAAGCCTACAGAGACCTAATACGGAGAAACATAAAATTTCATAACCGTATTGTTAACCGTTGAGGAGTTCCCTTGTCTGGACCCAATCGTTATCACAACAGCAGATCATACTTATCATAAAAATGCATTGTCATCAAAACTGAAGCAGTATGCAAAATTTCAGCACCATAGTGTAAGAAGAAGTGGATCTAATTAAGCTTGCAAGATTTGACCCGAACACTTAACAAACAAACTAAAATACTAACATACAAACATACACTGCAAGTTACATAAAAGCTTGTAAAAATTACAATATATTTGTTTATTCCCTTGTATAGGATTATACAGTGTGGTGTATGCAGTTCGGAATTAATTCTTATTTACAGAAAATCGCTTTCAGTGGAGCTGGACGCGTGATGCAATGGACACTCGGACATTACTTAAGTGGCTGTTTCACGAGACGAGGGAATCGAATACTGTTACTGAAATATCGTTGAATTTTCAATTAATTGTTTCCTGATACGACGACCATAGCCTGATTTTTTTTTTTGCGTCCAGACAAAGAGAAAGGACTACCCTCCGGAGAAGCGCGGGAGGGAGGTGGTGAATGCTCATGCATACCAGCACAGCCGGCTGTACTGGTTATGTGGGACCCACGATAACCTAGGTGCATACCCACTCAACACCACCTGAGAATGGCTTTGGCCGAATGGCCTCTAAGCCTTCGTCTGAGGCTACCCCGTTTGGAGAGACTGGGCGCAATAATTATATTTCACTTCTGCGCTAATGATGGACAGGTTTAAATGTTATTGTTAACGCACCAGCTGTTATATTAACTTTTTTATCATTAACAAAAACCTATTTATCATTAACTGCTTAAATATAATTAATTTTAAAATAAATTGTTGATATTAATTTTTTGTTGTAATGTTTATCGTCATTATGCTTAATTGTGTTATTAAAAACCGCATTATGTTAATTTTAATACTTTACCTTCTGATGCCTATATTTTTTGTGATCGTTTGTAATGATAATTATAATGAAAAAAAAAACTTACTATAAAAACGTAATCTGAAGTTCTTAAGTTATAAAAGTGTATATTTTATTATAAAAGTGAGGAACATAAGAGTGGGGATCGAACCCACGAACTCCGGTTTATTAGTAATATTTACTGAACACTGGACCAACAAGGCAAATGTCGAAAAGATAATAAGAACAGTTTTTAACGTAACGTGCAATACATTACGTTATGTTACGGGTACTCACGATATATGTTTTTCGCGGCGATATTTCGTTTTTAATTGGTCCACCAGTAAGCTCGTACGTTACGGTTGCCAAGAATGTAACAGGTAGGTCGGTACATATCATAGTTGCATCTCATAAATGTCCCACTACTGGGCTCGGGTCTCCACTCACAATGTGAGGAGTTCAGACCATAGTTCACCACGCTGGCCAAGCGATTGGTGGACTTCACACTCATTCGATAACTTTAAAGGCAACTTTCAGGAGTGCAGCTTTGGTCAAGATGTTTTCCTTCAACGTAGTATGTGAATCGACTTCTAATACGCAAATAAATTTGAAAATTAGAGGTACGCGCCGCAGGATTTGAACCAAGGACCTGCCGTTTGAGAGACCTACGTTCAAACCACTAGGCTGTCACTGCTTCATACATGTAACTTCGAATTATTGTGTTACGGTTTACACGAATTTTAACTGATATTTTTAACAGACCAGGTAAAATTTAACTGTAGTTGTTGGCGTGCGGCGTGACTATAACCCAAAGATGAAGG
>DWJZ01003464.1:0-17006 GCA_018249125.1 Asbolis capucinus
AGGTATTAAGTAGGGACTTTGTATTGTAAAATTTTGACTTTCGTTAAGTGAGCTTTTGGTTCCTAAGACGAAATAAAAAGTTTTCATTTCATTTCATTAGTTAACATTACCTTTTGCTTAAATATGAATTATTCGGTATCTAAAAATGGGTTTAAAACAATGTAGTTATAACGTAATTTGGTAATATTGTGTAACATAAATATTTAAATGAGATGTCATTCTAATAAATAATTTGTGGTAGTGTTATTGTGCTGGCCATGGCTGCTCCATAGCATCACGGGTTGTGCGGAAGACCAGCGCTGGTTGTCCCTTGACACCAGCATAATGCTGAGCACTGTCCGTCTCGTAGGGAATATATGGACTTACCAGTTTTAGTTTTCCTATTGTTAGAGTGAGACATAATACTGTTTCTCTTTTTGTATTTTAATTGTAAGTGTCTTCCTTACGACGAAATGATCTGTCTTTCTTACTATATAAAAAAATATATACATTTTATAGCTTCGCTTACACACATGCATTGTTTTTTATTACCAGTGGACCAAACATTCCATACAAGTTTCATCCAGTATCCCAAGGGAACTCTGTTATAATTAGGGATGAAAAGTATCCTAAATGTTAATCGGGGATATAATTCATAACTTTAAAAAGTTTCATGGAAATGTATCCGCGGGTTTTCGCGTTTCGACAGACAATAATTCCAAAAAATAAATAGAGCGCTCCGTCATCAAAATGTTGAACAAATATTTCAATGTACAGGAAAAATGCACTTTAAGTTTTATTATGGTATAGATAGATGAGTCTTACATATTTGAAAATGTAAGTTAAGTCAAAATAATTAAAAAGTACACATACAAAGTGAGAGGCCGGATAGTCAGTACATCTCTAATTTTAGTTGACTCTTTCTTCTATCCAGCAGAAGCAGAGGTTGCTTCAGGAAGGTTGTAGTGTTCAGCTATTATCCGACCACACCAATAAACCATCAACGGAGTGATATCACCTTGTTCAAATAAAAACCCAGCTATAAATACAGCAGGCCCTCTTTTAAACGCAGATTGACATTTAATCAAACAAAATTAATGCTAGAAAGTAGCTTAAAATAACCATTAAATCTAATTCTCATTTATAAAAAGCGACTCACCGTATCAATAATATATTAACCAGTTTAACACCATTTCATTTGTTGGCATTAAAATGTTCACGGTAGAATTTGGAATAATCTACTTATCAACTAATATCTGTAACAGAAAGGTCTATTTAACGTGTTTATTAAATTTAATGATTAAATAAATCTGCTATGATGATAAATTAATTATATGATGTCAGAAAAACACAACAAAATGTTTTAGAAATTCTATTGACACTATAAAATACCAAAATTCCAGTTTATATTAAACGTTTAACTTTCCGTTTTACTCCAGCCACAGACCTTTGCCCTACAAATGGGCAATGGCGAAGAGGAAGGTGACCCGGTATGGCCTCGTGAGGAGCTGGGCCCCACCGGCGTGGAGGACATGACCCGCCTCCACGATCTACACGAAGCCGCATTACTCTGGAACCTGAAGCTTAGATACGAACAGGGCCTTATCTACACGTATGCTGGCTCCATCCTCGTTGCCGTCAACCCCTACAGACCTGTTGACTCACTGTACGGTTTACAGACCGCGAGGAGGTAAGAAAGAAAGTTCCTTTTTAGAATTATTTGATGGTATCATCACACAAGTGGCTCACTGCTTTCCCTTTAAAATAAGGAGTCTTAGATCATTATTAGTAGCCACTTATAATTAAATATACTTCTATTGCTTAATCGAGCCTCGATTTACGGGCGACCATCATTAAATTATTTTATTCTATCCAGGTATCATGCAGCGGAAGCTTTAGGTGATTTACCGCCACATTTATTCGCTATAGCAGCCGCAGCGCGCGCGTCCCTACCTCATCCACAAGCCATACTTATCTCAGGAGAATCAGGCGCAGGAAAGACTGAATCCACAAAATTAGCGGTCCAGTTCTTGGCCGCTGTCGCCCCAGCACCTCCTGGCAGGGCACCTGTCTCCGAACAGATTCTAGAAGCGGCGCCTCTACTAGAAGCTTTTGGAAACGCAAGAACGCCAAAAAATCACAATTCTAGTCGCTTTGGAAAACTGCTAGAACTATATTTTAAAGACGGTGCCTTAGCAGGCGCAAGAGTTGCTCATTATCTTCTAGAAAAGTCACGTATAGTTACACAATCACCGGGTGAAAGGAATTACCACGTTTTTTATGAATTACTAGCGGGATTGGATGAGGAACAGAGACGGACGAGAGGTCTCTTGACGGCCGAACACTACTTCTATTTAAATCAAGGAGGCGACTCAGGAGGTGCTGGTGCAGGTGCCGACTGGTCTGCACTATGCGGGGCCATGCAAGTTCTTGGAATCGGGGACGCCGAGAGAGAAGATATAATCAGAGTATTGGCCGCAGTTCTCCATTTAGGGAATGTCTATTTTCACCGACGACAGTTAAGACATGGACAGGAAGGAGTGCAATTAGGTGGTGGAGCAGAAGTTCGTTGGGCAGCCCATCTTCTAAAACTACCAGCTGAAGCATTAGCTAGAGCTCTAACCACTAGGGTGACAGCAGCACGTGCAGAGAGAATGAGGTCACCTCTACCAATAGACCAAGCTTTGGACGCCAGAGACGCCTTCGCCAAGGCACTATACTCATCTTTATTTAACTGGCTAGTCCTTCGAATAAACTCCATAGTACATCGTGCAGGGTTACATGATGCTCATCGTATTTCTCTCCTCGATATCTTCGGGTTTGAAGACTTGGAAGAGAATTCTTTCGAGCAACTCTGCATTAACTATGCAAACGAGACCTTACAACATTATTTCAATAAGCATATATTTAAGTTAGAGCAACAGGAATACCAAAAAGAAAGACTAGAATGGTCTAACCTAACGTGGAACGACAATTCTCCAGGTATTGAGATTGTAAAATTCTGTTTCTTTTATTACCCTTTGCAGTACACCTATTGAAATATTCAATTTTGATTTCAGTGATCCAGCTTTTAAGTAAGAAACCAGTGGGTATCCTTCATCTGTTGGATGACGAGAGCAACTTCCCTCGGGCTTCTGATCTATCGTTCCTGGAAAAGTGCCATTACAATCACGCTCTTAATGAGCTTTACTCTAGGCCAAGATTGGGAGCTAATGAATTTGGGGTAAGTTTGAATAAGAGCCTTATAAAAAATATGAGCATGCTTTACACGGTGTGTATAGAATTTTTATGTAACACCTATCTAGAGCAACCCAGAAACGTGATAACCAAGACGGTAGTGAAAGTAACAGAGTTAAGTGCTTCTGGAAAATAAAATGTAGTCATCCTTTTACATGAATACCCGGCACACATTTTTTATTTCCTTCATACACGAAACAGACAAGTGACCAAATAGAAGTAGTCAGTATTATCTAGAAACCACGTAACCCAATTCAAAAACGTAACAAACATCATTCCGAATTTTTTTTCCAGATAAAACACTACGCCGGCCAGGTGTGGTACAACGTAGAAGGTTTCCTGGATAAGAACCGGGATGCTCTTCGTGCGGATGTCCTGGAGCTGTTATGCAGTAGTGAGGTGCCACTGGTGGCGGAGATGTCGACGCAGCTCCGTGCTCAGCATGACTCCAATAAGACGTTGCCAAGAGGCGCTAATGGGAGATTCGTTACCATGAAGCCGCGGACACCTACTGTGGCTGCTAGGTATTTGAAATATGTATACTTATAAATGTGAATTCAAAGTTATTGACGGTAATGAAGCTAAATCGCCAGATCTTGTGTACAACGATGTGAGAGTACATTTTAGTCTGTTGCTATGTATTTTTGTATATTACTCTGTTTTCGTTGCCAAAGCAAAGAGATGCCCTCCTGCTAGGCGAAGTATGATGCTGAAGTAGAGTCCTAGCTCCAATTATTCAAATTCGAATCTTATGTATATGCCGACGACGTGGATAACTCCGATACTATGATTCAGGTTTCCCATTTCCATCACAGTGTGATGTATTGTGGTATGCCACCAATTACATTGTAGAATTACTACTAACTGAAATTTAGATTAATTTAAAAGAGGTTCAGTCGAACTTCGGTGATTTCATATCATCATAGACTCAGGTAAAAGTGTTATTAAGCAAGCATTTTGATCCACTTTTCAGATTCTCAGACAGCCTGCACCAGTTACTCGAATCGATGTCTCGTTGCAACCCGTGGTTTGTTCGCTGCATCAAGCCAAATACAGACAAATCCCCAATGAAGTTCGATATGCCGTGCGTGTTGGCTCAACTGCGGTATACTGGCATGTTGGACACCATCAAGATCCGACAGACTGGCTATCCAATCCGGATACCATTCCAGAGTTTTGTTGAGAGATATCGGTGAGTTTCGGTTTTTGAGTCTGGCGAAAATAGCGCTGGGGTCACTTTTAAGTCTCAAATTGAAATTACCTGTATTTTATTATTGGGCTAGCAGAAACCTTTAATAAAAATAAACTCCTAAAGTTTCGAACCATGTTCGTCGATCTGTCCGCATTCTAGTGTAATTTATCAGTAATTTAAGTTTAATTAAATTTAAAGTGATTTTCTCAGTAAATTAAACGATTGGTTTTAGAAATCTGAACAATAATAAAAGTCGTTTATATACTAAACTTCTATGGAAAATTGTTTTCGGATAGATCCGCTCAATAGGTTAAGGAGTTACAGCATTAAGTACGAAACCTATATTGCACGTTGGTTGGTTTTATTCTATCCGAACATTCATCGGGGTCACCACATTAAAAGCTTACTTTGTAGTGGCCTATTATGGTAGGTATGTCAGTATTTCGATTATCTAAGTAAATTGTGATTTTCTTTTATCAGGTATTTGCTGAAATCAACTCCTGCTCGCTCCACTCCGTATCGGGAAATCTGCAACTCTATTTTGGCTGAGATGCCGCCCACTGGAGCAGGTACCTACTATATACTTTCTTTAAATAATTGAAATACAAAAAAACCGTAAACTTTAAGGCCATGTTCATTGCAAGGAATGCAGTGGCTAGTATTTAACTTCAAAAATATCCTACTAACACTATAGATGACTCCTTGACACAAATCTACTGAACCGATCTGAATGAAATTTGGTACAGTGATAGATTACTTATAACTGAACTGACTGAGATAACACTATTTTTTATTAACATACCTATCATGCTGGTGAAGGAGAGCGGGCAGAATCTAGATCTCACATAAAATAATACCACAAAATATAATTCTAAAATTTCTGGAATTACATTCGGAATTTAGACAATCTTATATCGAAACTATTAATGCGTAAGTGAGACATGCGTTGTTATAGCTATTATACTAATTTCCCTCGGGAAATCATTGTACCCCTGGTGTTGTACATCAATAAATTCCCTACGGCCTTAACCTACTGCGCTAAAACAGATTATATATTAAGTTTGTATGAAAAATATTTCTGAGAAACTAAAATCTCTTACCAACTTAAAAAAAAATCTGAATAGTTATTAAGTAATATGCCGGAAACCCTGTACAGGGTAATTAAATAAGTTAAAAAATAAAGTGATTTGCTATGATTGCTATTATTATTAATTTAATATAGGTTGCTTCGATCAAGAATATACTAGAGGTCGCCAAACATAGAAATTTAACACTAAATATTGTCCGCGTAAAAGTTTAAAAAACATTCTTATTTCAACCTATTTATTCTAGTTTATTGTAATAAATAATATGAAAAAATATTGCAGCATTGAGGAACGTATTAATGTGTTGGCTGTTTAAAACGAACTAAACAAAACACCAGCTCACATTGCAAGTGAGCTGGTGTGTGTAGAGCCACATTTATGTCTTAAAAGCTAGTTTGATAAAAATATTAAAATTTCCCGCTACACTAAGATCTAAATGGCATTATAATGATTATACCAATTAGTATATACTACACGTAACTGGATAAAATAACTTTCTATCAAAATTCTTATCAGTTTAATACATAAATCATGAAACAAAGTTAGTGTTGGACGTGAAAAAATATGTGGAAAATTATTAAAAGACGTGTTAACAGATGCAAGGCAATGGTTTTGTGTGAGTTGAAGTTTACTAATTCTTATCAAGTGATTTCGTTTTATTTATTACTATACTAAGTTATGTATGTTTGTAAGCGAGTTCTTGTTGGCTTTTGAATCTTTTATTTTTAAGTGCAGAGTTACTTAAGTTAAGAAACAACTTTGATGTGAGGTTAATATAATTTTGGCGTATTTGTCAATGTGTGTGTGTTTAATATATACTACTAGAAGTGTTCCTGTGCTTAGGATGCGAGATAGTGCAAACACCAATACAATTTAGGCGTATTTATTAATTAAAACATCGCCAATATGCCTTAATCTTGATTTGTATTCAATCGTAGCTGGACTAAATGCTTCTATATTTATATACAACCACAGCATATGTTACAGAATTAGTACTATTAATACAAAGAAACCTTTTTTTATACAAAAAGAACTATACATTAAGATAATATTATTTATTTATATGAAACTTTTGGGGATTCACATAGTAAATAATCTTTATATAGTAATAAAATTAAGAGCTATTAAACGAACTTTAATATACTATTAATGAGCGTAATTATTATATTAATAGGCGTATTGGGGCGTCCAACGAACCCGAGAACAAACATATATCTATCACAAATGCCTGCCTCTACCAAAACCTAAACACGGGACTCTCGCCAGCAGGACTATCTACTAGGATCTAAGGCGTAGAATGTGTCTGTGAAAGAAAGTGTCCGTATAGGAGACATTTGTTTCAGTGGGGGCGGACTTTCAACTAGGAGCAGCGCGAGTGTTCGTCCGCGAGGCCCTTCATCGCGCCCTGGAGCGAGCACGCGCCGACAAACTGCGCGCTGCCGCCACTACGCTACAAGCACATCTGAGAGGATACATCGCCAGGTATTACACACTTGTTGTCACATATTTGTTTATTTATTTGTGTACCGATGTTAAAAAATAAAAAGCTTAGCGTAATACATTACTGAAAATCGAATGCTAACCGGATCAGCTGTTTCTGATAAAGACGGATAAACAGACAAGCAAATAGTCACCGTAATAGTTTTATGGTTTTAGACTAATATCGTCACGGTTACTAAACGTTTTGAATGCAAACGGGTACTCACGATCTGTTTATTATTATACCGATTTCTCGACCCAGTTGCATGAGAAATGGTTATGCCAACACTGGCTTTGACCCAAATAGATCGTGAGTACACGTTTGTATTTAAAATAAGTAATAATTTTCTCCCAAACATCTTCCACGTGTAAACAACGATTATATGCGAATTTATTAAACGTATTGTGAAGTGTACAATTATCAAATGACAAGTTAAAATCTACACAACAGAAAACGCTACCACCAAATGCGTCAATCAACGGTGCGGATACAGTCGTGGTGGCGAGGCGCCAAAACGCGTGCAAGGTACGTACGCGCACGTCGAGGCGTTGTGCGTGCACAGGCGCTCGTGCGCGGGAGACGTGCGCGTCGACTGGCGGCAGCACTGCGCGACCAACAGCGCAGGCGGCTTGAGGCGCAACAGGCGGCTGCGAAGTGAGTTGTCCCTAGACACCTTCGAACACTTGAGGAACTGTCCGGTATGCAGGTCCTACGATGTTTTCCTTCATCAAAGCATGTAATTTTCTAATAGACAGGCACATCAACTTGGAAATTATAGGTGCATGTAAGATTTGAACCTAAGCCCTTCCGGTTGAGAGACCTAACGATTTTTAAATAGAGTTTCCAATCAACATCCCAACTTGAACGATTGATAGGTTTACATATAATTTAAGTTACATTTGCGAAAAAACTCTTCTTTATTTATTTCATCTGTATGCCATCTGCCAAATCTCCAGATTTAAATTGAGAAACGTTTGAAAATCATGAAATGCAAAGTACCTTCAACTTCTTTTTATCGGTATTAACCGGTATTTTGCCATATTGTGGTCTAAAACATTATCTTTTTTGAAACATTAAATGAAATAACATAAAGTTATTATAGAGTCATGTTATTGACATGTTTATTTTGTAATTACAGACGTCGTGCCGCGGAACAGAAGGCCAAAGCTGAGAGTCTCCAGGTGTTAGAAGTGCCCGCCGAGCTGGCCTTCATGCTGTCCAAGATCGACGAGTGGCAGGCGCCGCACACTGATAGAAATATCTCTAAGGTATTAGAACAATAAATTTATTACGTAAATAATTAAATACATGACATCATCTACATATATATGAATACAAACTGACTTATTATTCGATCATCACACAACCACGTCTAAAACACGAATCTTTGCTCTTAGGATCGTTATATGACTTTGTATTTAAGTACACCAATTTCAAAGCCAGGAAGCAATATGATAGCAGCTTTGTGTTCAATAATATATATCATGACTATACTTTATATATTATTAAATAAAATTATATTATTGTAATTTCAATTTTAACTCGTTATTATAGCAGAACTCACGCACGATACAACCTCCTATTAAATATCTTTATTAACTTCATGAATAACAGAGTACATGAGAAAAATAAATGAATAATTCACCAAATCACCATGTTCCAGGTGTCAAGCGAGGTGTATGCCGAGGAAGAGCGGCTGCAGCTGCCGCGAGACCTGCAACAGTTTGCCTTCTCCAAGTTCAGCTCCGTTTACTTCGCGGATGGCGGGCAGCTCGCACCCAGGAAACATCCTATCACCAGACCATTCCTCTCCAAGGCTGCTGTTAGGTAGACCCAGTAATTATTACATAAAATAGCCGACAAATAAAAATGTAATTATCTAAAATTCTTCATTTTTATAGTATAATTACGCTTAACAGTTAAAGTCGGGATGTACTTTTTATATTCCATATCGGATACCGTTTACATATATGTACGTACTTGTAAATACTTTGGACAAATATATAACATTATATTAATCTGTTCTATCTAGGAGTTGATTAATCTAAAAACCACGTTTTATTTAGTTTCATTTGTTAAATATAAATAACCCGTCGGTATTTTATTTCAAATCATAATGGTTATTAGGGATCAAGATTTTAACGACGCAGTAGCAGTGTTCAAACTGATACTGAGATGGTGCGACGAATCAGCCGCCGGGAACGAAACGAGACAAAAAGTAACGTATTACATTTACATAATACATACGTGATTATTCCGACTAATTATTAATTTTATTATAATTATACAAAGGAATAACGGAAATTGCTAGAATAACTTTCAAACTCTTATAAACACTTAAGGTTTTCATGAGAAATGTTCACATGTATACCGTTCACCGTACGGCACAGTTACAAATGAACATTACGTCAAAGAATTGTGCCCAGTACACGTCAGTTAGCTACGTAAAGCCAAAGTTTATGACCTCTCCTACACAGATATGACTGAAGGCTCGGGCGGTGAGAGATAGGCGAGTAGCAAAAAAACGCTTCCCCAAAATCCCGAACTTTATATACTTTTAATAATATAAATGCGAAAGTTTGTGACAATGGGTGGATGGGTTCTTGTTACACCTTCCCGCAAACACTACTGAACTGATCTAAATGAAATTTGGCTCTAACATAGATTACAGTTTAGAAAAGTACATAAGCATTTTTTATCAACATACCACGTGGGCAAAGACGCGGGCTGACAGTAGTACTTACATATGGACGATTTATGTAGCGTGTAGTTTATTTAGACATGCCGTAAAGCATGACGTGAGAATTAATAACATTATTTGGTTGAATCCAGATGGTTGCCGATTACATAGCATCCCGGGGCCTGCAATCCCGCGGGCTTCGTGACGAGATCCTGGTTCAACTTTGCAACCAGGTGGGAGACAATCCACGCGTGCTGCGACTCCTCGCGCACTGTCTCGCCGCCTTCCAGCCTGGACCAGCGTTGCACAAGTATGTACTTATATATTTATCGTTTATCAGATAGTTCCCGCCATTAATTCCGTGAAAATATTGCTTTTTAAAAGCGAACGATATAAGCTTTTTTTCCGTCTTTTAAGCCCTTTAGATGTAAAAATTCTCAAAAATCCATTTTGTATCCGAAATTTGCGCTAGAATTGACCTTTAAAAAAAAGGGGAAAAATATAATAGAAATCTCAAAAATCCTTTCATACTTCACCTCCGTAACGACGCAATCAGCCACGGTTTACCGATTCAAGTCAGCATTTAATTAGAATAATGCACCGTAAATCTCACAAACTTAATATATCTTCTCTTTTATCACAGATACCTCCTCCGTCTAATATCGGAACGCGCAACAGGTCGCGAACGCGCGCGTCTGCTGCGTGTAGCGTGCGGGGGCGAGGCGAGTGCCGCACGTGTCGCGGGCGTGGCGCGCCGGGCGCCTCCCACGCTGTTGGAGTGGCGCGCGGCCGCTGAGAGCGCACGACCTGCGTTGCCGCTACGGCTTTATGACGGTAATAATCTACTTTAATAATACCGTCTATGGGTAAAGGGTTTTGGCTGAATAAACTTCATTGGAATCTGTCGTATTTAAGAAAGAAACAGGTGTTGTCATTTTGCGAAAACTTTGCCGCGCGCGCATTTGCGCGATAGTTAGTTACGTAACGTCCCTGTTCTGGTATACGTATTTAAAGAGGTTTTGCGTTTCTATCTTAGAAGGCATCTGGTGTAACTAATCCAGGGAGAAATATCTATACTACTGCTTAGGTAGGGTAAGTATAACAACCAAACCCAATGAGTGCAGTTTATACACTGGTTTACTGAATTGAGATAAGGTTCAATTATGTAATTCCCTTCTTTCTTTGTATTCCCCGCACAACTACTTCTTTTCTAGCTAGCAACGCATTAGTGTTATCTCCGCCTGGTCTTGCTAACCAAGAGCGGTGATGATATCTTACCATCAGGTGACTCGTCTGCCTATTTACCTGCTTATAACAATAAAATATATATTGGATATAGATACGGTGCACACGGTGTGTGTCGAGTCGTGGACGACATGCGAGCGCGCTGCGGCAGCAGCGCTAGCCGCAGCTGGTGTGGCACAGCGTGCGACTGGCTGGTCTCTAACCATGGAGCATAATGGACAACTTACTGGTGAGATACAACTGATACTATTGTATATTTATTGTGATTAACTTAACACGCATAAGGCAATTCAAAGGAACTATTCGCAAACAAAGACAAAGCAGGACTAAGATTTAAGACTATCGACTTTTTCAATCGTGTGACTTGTGTGACGCGAATGAGGAAACAATCGTATAAAATATAATCTCATCTATAATGAATATGCAACTAACAACTTTCTGTACATTGAAAAATTTTTTTTTTAATTAAAGAATAGAACTCAACGTTTTGATTACTATCAATGATTTTTGACTAATTGTCAAAAACAGTCGATCCGGTTTAACCGGTTTTCATTTATAGTATATTAAGAGTTGGTTTTATTTATATCGGTCGATTGAAAGAGACCAGCTTGCTGTCCATAGCTAACTCAAAACGAAACGAGGGCAGTAATTAATATCACCATACATTTACAGAGTGGGCGGGTTGCGAGTACGCGCTAGACGCAGTTGGTGAAATAGAGACGTGGAGCGCGTTGGGCAGCGGACGCAGCGAGCCGCTTCGAGCAACTGGCACGCCCGCTGGCCGCACGCCGCCCGCGCCACCCCCGCGTGCCTCCTCCGTTGACAGCGAGCGAGATCGCAACTTGAGACCTCAGGTTAACTTAGCTTTACACAACAATCTAGAGCCCACACCTCGCTTCACGCCAGTGGGGTTTGGTGGAAGGTTTTCACTAACCCATGGGTCGAAAGTTTTTTGCTGTCCGAAGGCCTCCGGTTCAGGAGCGTTTTAACCTCATAGACAGTATTACATCTGATCACAGCTCACGCAGTGTGTACTTTTATGAACAGCTCTGTAACCTAGTTAGTTCCTGCCTGCGAAATAAAGTTTTCCCCGGCACGGTTTCCCGGCCAGGGCACATGCATATATACAGGAATACGTAAAATATTAATTATGTAATAATACATAAGAGGAGTTTTGTATACTCCCCTTTAAAATAAAAACAGATAACATAAGATCATCTATGAAAAGTCTTTTATAGCTTTTGTGTTGTGTTACCTTACCACCTTCAGCTGTCTTTTTTTATTTTGATTGAATTTAAGCTTAACCCAGGTTTATTTCTTCTCAGGTACCGCCTCCTGAACCACCAAAATCTCGGTCACCAAGCATCCCACGTATGCTTGAAGACTCCATCGAGGAAAACATATCCGAATACAACTGGAAAATGGAGCATGAGGAAACGCCAAAACATTCTCATGAATATTCTAGGAAAACGTCCCATGACATTCTATCAAGGGAGTCTGCTTTGAATGAGAGATACTTCGAACAACCTTCCGATAAGGTCCGGAGCAGATCGCTAGACAATCTTCTGGGTGACAACCCTGCCCCGCAACCAACGAAACTGTCCGACTTGGGTCTCTCACAGTCACGTCTCAATGATCGGTATCACTCGGTGGAGAGACTAGGCGGAGCACCGAGTGTTGCTAGTAGCAAAGGCGCAATGGAAGGCGAATACGGAACGGGATCGCGAGTCCTTCCGTCGCGGTACATTAAGTCGCAGTACGCTGGTAAGCGAGCGCCAGCTGGCTCGCAGTCTAGTCGTGCATACATCGAGAAGAGCTCTGAATTTGGAGGTGTCAGGTAAGCATTTTCGACGATCAGTCCAGACAGCTGATTATTAAGTAGTCGCAAATCTAAGTAGCATAAAAAAATAACTAAGATGATTTCATTCAATTTACTCTGTCGCATACTCTTTACGTAAATCAAATAGAGTCTAAAGAAAAGATATTTAGAGGACTTATTTTGTTCCCAGATCTTCAGCAATGTCTGATACTTCTGAGGCTCCAAGTCTCGCATCACATGTGCGCCGTGTCCGCGTGCCGAGTCAGGCATCCGACGTCGATCAGTTCCTGGACGATTTGTTCTCCCCCGTTCTGGACTCCAATATTGATGAATTGTCAGATGCGCGGTCTCTAGCCGCTAGTATTAAGGGTGGCCATAAGGAATACAACGAATTTATCGACAATATCTTAAGTTGCACATACAACGAACAAATGGAAGGCTTGTGTGACGTAGCACATTTAAAGCAGTTTATCAAAGGAGGTGGCAAAGAAGAGAAGGGGAAGGCTAGCAGAAAGGAGTCGACGGTAGACTCCGTGGATGATTACATTACGAACCTGTTCGATCCGATATTTATGAACGACAGTTTGAAGCGTTTGACTGATGGTGAAGGTCTTTCTGGTGCCATAAAAGGTGGTGGTGCGACACCGCGTGCGGCGAGCGCCAACACGTCGGCATTGAGCTTCGGAGCAATGTCGCTACCTCCTTCCATGCCAGCCATGCCCGCCACACCCGAAGCCTTGGCGGCGGCCCTAGGCTTGCATCTTCCACCTCCCGGAACAGTTGATATAAACGCATATCACCAAAATCTGCAGCGTGCATTTCTACAGAACGCGATGGCTCAAAATCTCCAAATCCAGCAGCAGCTGCTTGCTCAAAATCAAGCCCTTCAGACACTCCTGGCGGGCCAAGTTGTGGAATCTCCTGATTCCGCTCCCACCTCACCGATACTACCTTCTACAGTCGTGCACGCTCAAGTCCATTCTCCACCTAGAAATACCGCTAAATTGAGACGCGAATCTAACGAAAACTCCTCGATGGGTGCGCCGCCACCCCCACCCCCGCCGATGCCACCGCCCCTTCACGACATCGATCCCTCTGAAGTGCGACCCTTCATGGATCCGTACGGTCGAGCGAAGACCGTTCGCATCGGAAAATGGCGGTGGCCCCCGCCCAAAGATGCAGCTGGACAGGACGTCAGTCAGGACTTTACCAAATTTAAAATGCGTCAAATCCAGAGACGACACACTCCTCAGGCCCAAACTAACGGAGTGGAATATGAGCCCCCACGGGGTCGATCGCGATCGGAAGCTTCGCCCGGAATTGATTGGGAGGAATTCGAAGTCGACGGTCAAACTTCATCACCGAGAGAGCCTCCATCTCAACGGACAGCGAGGAGAAGTTTCGAGATCGGCGCGCAGCGTCCATCTCCCGGCAGCGTCGGTAAATTAAAACTGAGCTCCGAAATGAGACAAAGATTAGAGAGGGTGACCGCTAACCATTCAGTCCGTAGTACATCTTCTGCGGCGGAAACACCACGCACCATTAATAAATTGGAGGATACCAGGAAGCTAATGCTTGAGCGTCAACTAGGAGGAGGGATGAGATGGGATGCTCCCCCTCCGCCATTACCCCCTGCCCCACCGGGGCCAGCGCCTCCACCCCCTAAGTCTCCTCCAACCCCTCCCGATAGACCTGCTCCACCGCCGCCCGCACCCGAAGCGGCATCGTCTACCTTTGCCGCTGCTTCATCCACATTTGCTCAGCTCCGTCGAGACAGAGATACGTTCGGCGTCCACCAAAACCGTGAAGCGGATGACCGCCACGCCTTCATAGCCAACTGGAGCAGTCGTAGGAAGGAAGAAAGCGAGGCTTCCCACGGAGATGATTTAGCATCACGCTTCTTGACCTCCGATCGTCGCGATCGGCGAATGAGGGACGATTGGGGAGATGAGTCTGATGTGAGGAGTTACAACGACGACAGGGAGCAACACGGTCGAGACGAATGGGATTCAGAGTCTGCTACGGACAACAGACGTGACGTTCGGGACAACTACTCCGGCAGGGAGGCTTCGGAAATATATGAAATCCACCCAACTAGAACTGAGCGACGAAAGGAGGACGAGATGGACAACCTCACTTTTGAGCGTAAGCGATCATCGCCATTCTACGATGATTTTGAACGTTTCGACGGACGTAAGAACTCTCGAGATATGCTTGTAGGCCGCATGAGAGACAGTCCACGGTCAGACGTGGTGTTTCCACCTGAAAACAATGATACCTCGAAGCGTGCGACTTTCAAGACTCATATGGCGCAGAAGGAAAGAGATAAAAAACTCGAAGCGGAACGAAGACACTCTGTGTCAACTCATGTAACTGACAAAACAGATAATTTAGAGCGTAAGTACCTTTTGAGCTTTTTGCAAACAAAATTTTATTTCACTCACTAGTATTTGGTACATTGTCAAATATTGAAAGACAGAGGAAGGATCTGATAAACGTCTTTGAGTTTGTTCAATGTACTTGTTGAGTTAAAAACGGTACAAACCCTTGTGATAAAAATAATCCAGTCAAAAAATTGCGTCTGCTGATGGTGACGTTTTAAAAATTGTAACATGGTACTGTATATTCAACAATGAAAACCAATCAGCTTCTTTGGGGGCCACCAAAGTAAAAGGTACCAATTTTAATTTCACGTACAAAAATAATAATTCTTTGCGTATTTTTTAGGGGATGCGCCGGCGCCGGCAGCATTCTTGCCATCGGACCGGTCGTTCCTGACTTACGCGCGCGTGCCATGGAAGCTCCGCGTGCGCAAGGAGGTGTTTACACCGCTAGAGACGTACACCGAACCCGCTATACTAGACCTGTTGTATGCTCAAGTAAGTGTACGAAACATTATTGTAACATTCTCATTTTTAATATTGCTTTATAGTTTTATTGTGGCTGCAAAATATTATTGATTATCTACAATAATATTAGGCCAGGGGAAAAGATTTGTTTCTTTGTTTGTGTTGAAAAAAGCTTAAAACCTACAGGACTCGTTTTTAAAAATTCTTTCGAACATGGAATCTTGGTAGTTAATATACACTTTATATTATCCTAGTAAATAAAAGGGAATTTACCTAATAAGTACATTTATCGAAGCTAAACAAGGGATGTCACTAGTTTTTTTTTTAATTTTAATCACACACTTTGTGGTATCTTTACTAGGAGGATGAGGATATCTATGGTTAGCAACACGACAAGTTCCTTATTGAACTTTGAGTGAAATTTACAAGTCTGCAACTGCAACATTAAAAATATGCCTTGTTGGTGTATTGCGTTTAAATTCAATACTTTTATTAATGTAGCATGACTAAATACATGTCTCTTTTTACAAATATTAATAATAAATAATCCTATCAACAGATAGTAAGCGACATAACATCGACACTACCGTCGCTGCGTATAAGCGCAAGCGAGCGGCGGGCAGGTGCAGCGTGGCTGCGAGCGCAGAGCGGACCCGCGCGGGCTGCGACCAAGCGACAAGCGATAGAAATGGCGCGAGGATGGCCATTCTACTTCGCCAGACTTTTCTCTGCTAAAATGCCGCCTGGGGAAAACGCTGTTCTCGCTGTGTCCCACAGCGCTGTTACTATTGGAGTTAAAGGTGAGTTATGTTATTGTAATTATTAGTTTAATAAGGGTAAAGTTGCGGTAAACTGAAGCAATCGGTGCAGTATAAACACAACATTGTAGTAAGTTTATTTAAGGTCAGTCTGGTGTTGTAAGCGTCTATGGGCGGCGGTGATCATTTATCATCAGATAATCCGTGTGTTCGTTTGCCTGTTTATGGCATAAAAACGTATTCATTGTAATAAATTACATGTTCATGTACACATTTTCTTATTATATGATCGCAACCGTCCCTCTGTCGGAAGTCTGATGAAACGCAGTAGCTTATATTAAGATTCTAACGAATTTGTTCCTTGCCTATTATTTCTCTTCGTCCTGCATAACAAAGGCTCTTTGGTGATAGATTTTTCCATATTTTCTAGGACAAGGGACCCCCTGCAGTTGGCCGTACATTTTAAATGTTTCCTATTACAGTCAAATTTCATGCGGGCGTTTAAGCGCTATGGAATTTAATTTGAAATAATCACCTTTTATTGCACCAGGTCCGTCGGGTCTGGTACCGCGGCGCACGATCTCGCTGAGCGGACTGCGTGCGACAGCTCCCGCGCCAGTCACGCTGCAACTGACGCCGGCCCGCGAGCCCCCGCTCACGCTACACGCTCCGCTCGCGCACC
>DWJZ01003465.1:0-17005 GCA_018249125.1 Asbolis capucinus
AGGAGCATTCAGGACTTAGTAGTGAACTTATATAAATTGAGTTTATTTCAGGCGCTTCACTAGACTTTAGTATGGCGACAGAATATGGTTCTTACAATGCCGCCATTTCTGTTATTTAAGATTTAAACATGGACATATTAGAACTGGTGTATTAGATGTATTTTAGCCGCATAGGGGCAGCTTAGAATACAAACCCCAACCCCATACCGGCCTCCTACTACGCGAGTCGGGGTTCAAATCCCATTAAATTTCACTCGCTATAATGATGAAGGAAAACATCGTGAGGAAACCTGCATGCCGGGGAGTTTGCAAAACTCAGAGGTGTGTGAAGTCTGTCAATCCGCACTTGGTCAGCGTGGTGGACTATGGCCTTAGCCTTTTCATTCAGAGAAAAAACCCGCGCTTAATAGTGGGCCGTGATGGGTTGAGGTAGGGTGCTTGACCACTGTCCCACCTGATGGTGACGATGGGCTCTTAGATGATAAAGCGCGCTAATTTAGTAAGTGCCTATTGATTTGAAGACACTTACATTATAATCGAACGGAAACACTGATGCTGGCAACTTATTCCAGTTCTTCGCGGGACGTATGATGGCAAGCGGAGGCAAAGCGCGACTTCCTTACTGGCGAAATGTCTACGACGAAGGGATGGATACCCGCCGTGCGTCGGCTCGTTCGATGATGGAACGGGGATTTCGGAATGAAATCGTGTAACCAGCCGCCAAACGATTCGTCGTGTTCCTGCTGGGGGCTTGAAAGCTTCTCCTTTTTTTTCCCCGTCCTTCAATCATACTCCTTCCCATTCTTCTTCTGTCACCCGTTCTGAAGTGGTATGTTGTTGGTGTTACTGATCCCAGTAACACTAGCCATATACCGCTTCCCTTGTTTCTTTTTGTTCCCCGCGTATACGGATCTACTACTTCCTTCCTCGTCCACGGGCGTCGGTGACTAGTTCACATCAGGCGACCTTCTGCTCGTTTGCCTGCTTATCATATAAATCAATATAGTCGGTTAAAATAGGGATTAAATTAATTACGTTTTTTCTTTTGTACATTTTAAAATTAAGCATTACAAGGTAAATACTTGTTTTAAAGTCTAAACCTATTCCTGTATATTCGACTTATTTTCGACTATCGTCAGTATCATTTTAAAGTTGTTATAAAATTTAACTTCTAGCATGTATCAATAGCACAGTATTTCAGAGAATAAATGAAGGGTCTTTGCCGCTCACCGCCGTGTGTTACACTGCTTTGATCGCGGACGCCTCGTGATCGCTTTGTTCGAAACTGATGGAGCAAGAGCCCAAACATTCTACAAATAACTCTTACAAATTGACTTTGTTTCACACAGTACGGTTATTAGCATTTGAGAAAAGTTTAGATTTTTGCGTTAGTGGGTGTTTCGGTGAAACGGAACGTAATCGACGTCTATTATCTCTGTGACTTTTTCGTTAGTCTGTAGCAAAACTACCGCTATAATTTAATCTGTTTGGCTCAAATTTTAAATATTTTTAAAAAGAAAAATTTGTCGTAAACGCGTTATGGAAGCTGTTATTTTTGGCACTGTTGCTCAACCCAGCTGATCACTTACAATCGACTCAAGCAGCTGGTCTACCAGCGCCTAAATTAAGTTAGCTGCAAATTTATTTACCATAAATGCCTTTAGATGCGTACTTTATTTGCAGGTGCTCTAACAAAAGTGCGGTGATTCAAAAGACTGTGTTTAAAAGGTGTTTTGACCTGGAGGAGGCTTTAAAAATGTATTTTAAAGAAGCACGAGAATGCTTAAAATACCCATTAAAGAAATTTATTCCTGACTGCCAATATGACTCTCAACATTTTCCTAATTCTTTTGTCACAGGTAAGCACAATCGATATCAGCTTCAAAGACCTCTCAGGTAAATACATATCCTATAACCGATATCTAAAACTTTGCTTCCGCAAAAGTTATCACTACTTAATTACAAACAGAAGCGTTTAACAGTTAAACTTAGGACACATGGTTACTTCTGCAATTTACTTCAGTGAAGTAGTTATCTCAAATTATTTTCAAAGGAAACGTTTAATTCAAAAGCAAAATCGACCTAATAAAGACATTAAGCGCTGCCAAATAAAAGTATAGTAGTTAGGGTCATGCATATTTAGTAAATTAAAATGAGAGCATTTAGTTTCTTAAAATTAATATGCATTACGCGAATTGCAGAATTTGCAAAATGTTTGTGGCAGGCGCTTGTGAAGATTTTTTTATAAAATGCAGGTTTAAATGATGAATTAACTACGGAACGTGACTTATGTTTTCTATCCCATAAACTGAACTTTTAGTTTCTATTTGTGTTATGATATATCTGGCTTATGATAACCAACGAAACACTGAATTTAAGAAGTAAAAAGATGTTACTCGATTAGTTCAAAATGATAATTAGTACGATCAAGTATTCTATTTAAAAAAAACAGTCGGCTAAGTTGATAATCTCTTATTTTTTGAAGTCCATAAACAAAGTGGTTTGCTTCAGGCAAATAAGTAGCCACTAGCCAGTTAGTAAAGTTCTTCAACAAATAACTTCATTTCTGGTTTTATTATTTTTGTAAGTGGAAGTTGGAAGATTCAATCAGAAGTTTCAATTGTGATCTGTTTGCTGGGATACAGTCTAGACAACTACGTTAACGGTTAAGCCCGAGTCGTGCTTGCAGCTATTGTTTCTAGTGAAATTACGTGCTAATTGTTTTTGTCTAGACGAACTTTTAAACTATTACTACTTAATTATAATATCATCTAATGAACCTATTATAGTAATGAGGTTTTGACTATGATACAGCATAATAAAAGACTTAATGTAACGTACTTCTCAAAAGTTTAGTTAAAATGGAATGGAGGTAAGAGAAACTAAGCGTTAGAATAAAGCAAGCAGCTAAATATAAGGTTGATTAGCCTCTAAGGCTTTACCAGAAACTGTTCATCTAGTTAGGGTTTTAATGAGATTCGTTGAAATTATTGGATTTAACTTTTCTCTCCTTTTTTAAATCGCTAATGGACGCTAACAGTTTAGAAATTACCTAATCCTTGTAATTATTTTTTTACTGGACATTGAGATAAATCCTGTAGTGTTTTAATCTTTACGTTCATCGCCTAACGTAAAAAGCTGGCAAAGTGTTAGAGAATTAACTATGCGGTTACACGAGACCAAGGAGCTCTTCAGTTCCTTAAAGCCTGTTAAAGAGGTCTTTGTATATGCAAAATCCGATCCTCCATTATACCTTCTTGCTTTGATATTCTTACGAGTTCTCACTGAGGTATTGAGATAAGTAAAAGAAGTTGGAGGGTGTATCAAAACGCCTGACATACATAAAAAGCAATGATTTCATGTTCGTACAATTTTAAAGCACATTTTTTGACAAAACTTAAATAGTAGATTATTTTTTAATGCGAAACATTATTAAATATTATAATGGTATTAAATTAATAACACGTCTTGTTTTCGTTTATAATTCATTATTGACAAACCCAATTGCCCAATTATGGCATCTCAACGTATTCTTTGTATACTTCGTATTAATTGAATATCTTTGTGTTATCGAACTGTGTGTTGTCGAATAGCAGAACTAGGAGAGATATCAAAACACGTCCATAAATGATTCAACGAACCTAATGATGACTACAGGTACCTACGATTCATTATCTTATCTTGATTAGAATATAAGCTTACGTGGAACAACACCTGCTGCATCCATCAGCGTCAGAAGGGTTGGTGACACCACAATCTCACGGACCTCTAACAGAAGTCAAAAAACGACCACAGTGTAATGACGAACTAATTAAAAGTTACTTGAATAATATTCCGGCGGAGGAACTGGAAACTTCCAACGTAATTTGTTAATTATAAAATGAGAGGATTTTTATAAAGTTTCAGCCAAGTGAATTGTTACGTCAGTTCTTTCTTTTACAGCTTTGCTTGTAGTCTTCTTTCAAATTCAAAACCATTTAGATGTTTTGTAGGTATTAACGAAAATTATAGAATACGTAATAGAAAGAGCAAGTTACCAGGAAAAAGTAGTTACTTTGACATAACTGTAACTGTTGGATATGGATGTAAGGTGTTGTGTAGTTATTTGTAGATATTGATGTCCTCTATAAAACTGTAGTAGTAGTATAGTAGTTTGCTCTATTGTCAATAGTTTCCGCAGCGTACGCGATTTAAGTATTTTTATGACACGATACGTTATCGAATTTTTCATATGGACCCCTAACGTTTATGAAAATATTTTATGCTTATATGTTCATCAGGAATAATGTAGGATTCCAGTGGTAAAACACATTCTTGACGTGGCCCAGTCATTTAGGAGCTTAATTTCCTCAAACAAACAATCAAATCTATCTTCTTTGTTATATTTGTGTAGAAAACATTTCGCATCGAACATGGGTTTGAATTTTCAAAAAGTTATGTTTGTATTACAAGTTTAATTACCACTTGCTTCGTTCAAACTGAATGCAGGTGCAGAGTATTTATGGAAAAAATTAAGTTTTATAACTGAAATATAACGTTTTGAGTTTTCAACTACATTTATTATCCCTTGGCCCAATCCTACTTGTTTCAAAGGATACTATTATATATTCAGACACGCGAAAACCTCCCTTAAAAGCCGTTAACCTCTTGGTCCAGGAAGCAAATTATAATTCCTTACAAACCACAAAAACCCTACTAAACATCTCAGCATCAAAAATTAAATGTAATTCTTCATTAATTTCCAATAAAACGCTTCGTTAAACAGAACTCAACTACCGACTCATTAGCAGTAACAATAATTTAAAAAGGTTAAAATGAGCGAAATAACGTTTTTATCTATTCACCTAAAACCATTATCGTCGGGTATAATTAAACAGATGTTTGGGAAAGAATAACACGGGCTGGTTCATTTGGGTCCTCATAAAATTCTGGACACGCGTCCTATAATGCGGCGGGCGATGTTGCTGGGTGGCCTAAGATATTGAATGAAAGCGATTTTATGTACACACTCACAGTTACCAATCTGTATTCCACCTCCATTCTTCATACTCCGTATTGGAGCACTGTGGTGGAGTAGGCCTTTCAGGATGAGAAGACCTGTGCTCAGGACTGAGCCATGGATGAGTTTAAGCCAATAGTGTATCCCTGAGGTTTGAACGTTGTTCTCTCGAACGGAGAGTCCTGGGTTCAAATCCTGGGATTGTCACTTGCTATGGCGAAGGAAAACATCGTGAGGAAACCTGCACTCCTGATAACTGCTCTATACAGTTTTCGTTAGTGTAGGTATGCAGTCTACTTATCCGCATTGTGTGTGGAGTCCCCAGTAGTGGGACAGTTATGGTTCTACGTAATGATGAATATTACCCAAAAACAACTGGATTCTTTAACATATCTCAGCGATCTCAGTGTCTGTCTACAACACAATACAATGCGTTGATAAAAAACTATAACACAATACAATGCATTGTTTAAAAATACAACCCAATACAATGCAATGATAAAAATATAATACAATGCAATGATAAAAAAATACAACACGATACAATACATTGATAAAAATTCAACATAGTACATGCAATGATGAAGAGACCTTAATAATAGGCATGTAAACAGAAACTGAGTGACGACTCTGTACTTCGCATTGGCACTGATTTTCAGTCCGGCCCTTCGAAAGCTATTACAAACTCCGCTACAGTATATCTCTCACGCCAACCACGGGCGAGGTTCGCAATTCGCCGGACTTTCGCTTTATTACAACGCTACGGGAAATACTAATCGTTAACAGATCTCTTTCACCTGCGCCAGTCACATGAATGGACCACGTTACTAGTTAAACACACACATACCCGAGTAACCCATACATTCTCACAACATATAATCTGTATATTAATACGTGAAGCAAAAACTTTGTATCCCATTTACGAAAATTTCGTAAAGGACTAAAATTTGGCACAGTTAAAGTTTCCACGGAGAAGGAGTGCAGAAAGTTGTAGCTTTGGCCCGTACACATGGAAGCTATGGATGTACATGAACTCTTTATTACTACTAGTTACAACATTACTGAAAAATGCACCAAAATTTTTTGATATCCTTATAATAATACCTAATTTTTTTTTGCATAGGAAGGGTCTATGAAAATAACATGAAACTCACAGTCGTGTATTGTAGGGCACGAATGCTACAGTAGGTCATAAGGTCGTAGTTTTAAATGTCCCTTCCGCGAAGAAAAAGAGAAGAAGAGCTTGAAGCTTTCTCTTTTAATCTCCGCTACGCTTTACTTACATTTCGCTGGTTGCTCTAGTGGTTAGTGAACCTGACTGCTGCACCGAGGGTCGTGGGTTTGATTCCCATCCAGGTCAAACTTTTCTGTGATGAGCATGAAAGTTTGTTTTGTGTGTCAGGGTGTAAAAATTTCTATATAACTACATATGTCTTTAAAAATATATGTTATGCTTCCTAGTTGTCTGACCACCGTAGTTCAAGCTAACGCTTAGTTTGAGTTCAGATACGAGCTATGTGTGAGTTGTCCAAAGATATTCTTTGATTACTTTTTAATTTATGTGTCTCCATTGTAGACTCAACCCTTGACATATAAGTTGACCGTTTATTTACATATAAAGACAACACAACCACTCAATCAACGATGAACCCTTCTCGGAATAAACAAATAAAACAAACATCAATTACGTAACCCGTACACGCGAAACGTACAAACAAACATGCGGTTAGATTAGGTACTTAAGAACAAACATTCGCAATCGAAAAACTGGTTTGAACTGGATCAATCCGGATATGATTCCGTATAATACTGGTTAAAATGATGCGCTCGTAACCGTGTTTTGAATAAGTTCCGCTGCTGACAACAGTACGACCATATTCGCGTTGGAGTACCGTGGTGGAGTATGCCTGGACCACTACCACTAGTCTCCTCATACCGAGGAGGCCTAAGCAAACTTCAAAAGGCTGCTCCAATGCGGATCAGTGAAGAAGCCAACCCGGGGGTCGGAATTTTTTATACCGCCTGATGGCCTGCGACACAGCTTATCGATTTGTTATCTAACGATAATAACTAACGGTTTTGCGTGCCCTCCGGAGTGAGGAAACTTTCATAATTTGCCACTAGCGGTCAGCCATCCTCCTACCGACCGCGCCCGCTGTTGCTTAACTGTTGCGATCAGTTACAATCGAAACAAGTCGCCGGGCTATGGACGCTGTCCGAATATACTTGTGTTTCTTCGAGTATAAAGAGTTCCTTGCGCCGGAAAGGAAAAGGCTGTATGCTCATCCTGTTAAAAAAATAACTTTCTACAAAAATATTAATATGAATATTTGTATTTTAGGTACATGAGAAGCTTCTTTGATATTTTAGTCCGAGAAGAGAAGCATCTGCCACTTGTGCTGTTTTAACGGCACGGTGAGGACATGCAAGGGAATACTCAATAACCAACAGCAGCTCCTGCTACTGCTGGTGACAGAAGTCAAACCAACAGACAGGCACTTGATTATTATTAGATAATTTACAAATACTGTAAACTGAACCCTAAACCAAGCATTTGAAATACAAACAAGAGCCACTGCTTGTTATTCGAATCCTTAAAAGCTTTTCACTCAAATACTTATTAGTTAAACAAAATCTGAAGCAGAACCGAACATAAACAAACGCAAATACGATTTTAGTATTAATTAGCGCGACCGCCTGTTCCACCGACGCGTAACGACGTCCCGTGTTTCGTTTTGGAGAATATTCGCAGTGAACGCGAAAATAAATTTAATGCTAAATAAGGACTGAAGTGTGCAGACTGATTGGCGCTTTTTGAGTTAAGGGCGTGGGGTTTGTTTGGAAACTGGATATTTAATAATTGTTTTGCCGACGTCGATAATAATGAGTGTATTTCACATCATTATCTCTGAAAGTAGTGGTCTGAAAATAACGCATGTTTAATGAGAATTGGATGAATGAACATTATTGTATTTTATGCATTTGACAGGTGAAATATTAGAATACAATTAAGATATATTCAGAGGGTAGGGCAGTCAATAGGAACTTCTTTCATTAATTAATGATTAATTATAGTTTTGGGAAATACTAAAAGTACAAATAGCAGAGCTAACATTGTTGGTGTAATGCAATTGATTGCGTGTATTGGAATTTCTCATAATATTTTTATCGGTTTAATCGCGTACTAAATATAACATATATATTTCATGGGAAGCGCAACAGTTAACATTTGGAACTTTAGGTGTATTTTTGAAATCCGTCCCGAATCCGACTGATTAATCTATTCGGTGTATGTAGAATCTTAGGAATGATTCAAAGGGCACTTTGAGGTAAAGATGACTTTTAGAAGACACTATTTATGTTTAACTATAATACTTTATGTCTTTAATGTTTGTATGTAGTAATGTGACTGTATTGCCTGTATCTTGTTTCTTTTTCAATAGGAACTGCTGTTCGATTTGCGTGCCGTTTTTACTTAATTGCACACATTTACATGCTACTACAAAGTTTTATTTGAATCGGTTACAAAAAATACAATTAAAAAACCTCTAAAATTCTATATTTTGCAAAGAATCCGGTCTAAAGTCCTATGTTGTCTAATATGCTAATCTATCTCTATCCATCTAACTTTCAACGTTCACTGTTGGACATAGGTCTCCCCCAATTTATGCCACTCTGACCGCTCGAGCGCTCCTGAGCGTTCTGAATCCAGCGGATACCCGCTGTCTTCTTTATGTCCTCAGTCCACCTGGCCATAGACTTTATGCAATATGCTAATAATGATGTCTAAGGTTCTATGTTATTCAAAGTGAAGCGAGCAGTTACTGGTGTAGGTACATATACCTATGTATATAAACGAACGTACCATATCTGTTTGTCGCGTTTCATGGTACAGAACCCTTCGAGTGCTTGCTCTGTGCTGAATTTTATTTGCTATCTCAATAATTTCCGAGACTTTAATTTTTTACATTTCGTTTAAATTCGATCTCTCTTTTAATAATGCATACCATAAATAAAGAATGCCCATGCTGAGACTTCATTAGATCGGAGTACCAAATATGGTATATAATTACATCGACTGGTACAAAAACTATATCTTTAAGTCGTAATAAAGACTTCTTCAAAGAAACTTAGTCCATAAACGTCAATAAATGTATAAAATACAACGAAGATCCTTATGCATTTAAATTATCACATTACTGGATGTGTCTCCTAACACCAGTTTGATTGTAGTTAAACTTTTATATAAAAAATAATATATATATATATAAACAAGTATTACAGAACGTTGTTTATTATGTACATAATAATTTTAAATGACTTCAAAATTTAAATTTTACATAATTTTCGATAATCATTTGGTTGCTTTCGATAATCGGTGTAAATTCATACTCAAATAAACATATTTTACTCATAAACTAAAGTGAAATTTTGCTCATTATTAAACTATCAGGAAGAAGCTTTTTTTACATATGTAAGTTCTAGCTCATTTGTAATGATAATTAATAACTGAAAAATAGGAGTTTCGCAGGGTGCTCATATAGGCCCCCTATACTGCCCCTATATTCTTAATACCACAAGACACTTCTAGTAAAATCTCGGAAAAATATATTCGAGAGACGAAAAAAAAGAAGTCAGCGAGAAATAATAATTTCTGACGCAGCCCATTCCGTGCAGACATGCCGGGCACGTATTTCAGACAATGAAGATTTTTTACAGGCCCCAGAGAATTCGGATCCTCTCAATTTTGCCACCTATCTTCGGAAGTAAGCATTTCTTTGGGAGTCCATTTAAGGTTATGTATTACGGAGGCGCTAAAAGGTACTATGACCAATCAATTTTTACTGAAAAGAACGGTGATTTAAAAAGAACATTCTTTTGTAAAATATTCAATTTATTTTCTACAAAAAAATAGGGAGAAACGGATAGCGAACGTATAGATAACTATTTTGTGTTGAACAGTATTGAAAGAAATGTGAACGTAAAACAAAAACAAAATATAAACTTCTACCCTAATACAAAACGATACGATACTTGGCTTTAACGCGATAACGGGCTATTACTGAGCTCGGGGCTGGCCTCTTGACTGAGCATCTCATGCTCCACCATCCTGCTCCAATTGGTAGAAAATGTGACACAGAAAATAAATAGGTAGACGATTAAATGCGTGTAAGACACTGTGCGCTGTGCAGTTGTTGTGGAGTAGTCGAAATAACTTGTGAGCTTGTTGAGCCTGCATATCATCGCTTAACACTATTAACGTGCAGTTTGACCGTCAAGTCACCGTCTATTTGGTTAACTTAGATTATTAAAAAAAGCTCTTTAAGAAATATGTATGTTATTTGTAAATGATAAATGTAGGTAAATGTTTGAAAAATCCAAAAAGCCGTTTTATTGATATCAAAAATCAAATCTACAAAGTTTTTGTTCCATCAGTGAGCGACGATATATATAATAATTTCCATTTTAAACTGATTCGCCAACATTCTTTCTTTTTTTTGGAGTCGTGCTTAAATTATGGGCCGCTTGTCCTCCTTCTTTGTAGGAAGTGTACGCGTGTATGGGTCTAAAGGTGACCGGGTGACCAATAACGCGTTAATGATACTCCAGCCTGGTGTTGCTAATGTCGTTAGTATCTTTACATAAATAATGGCGATGTAAGGCTAATTTCGTCCCGATTTCTTAATCCAAATAATGCCAGTAAATTCCAGAAAACAAATTGGATTTGAATACAGAATAAAAAAAACAAACGTTCTAATTTCAAGAACAGTCAGGGTTGTCAAAACAATGTTGTTAACATGCGCATAGTTTGTGGAAGGCGGACGGAAAACGCATCGCGACAGCTGCGCTCGCGACATGCGACGGAAATACGCACTAGGGATGTCAATGCTATCGATGTTTGAGTGAATTAATTAATAATAACAATTAATATCTTAGGAAAACTTACGCACGCGTTAGCTATGGTGATCAAACAAGTTATAAACATACATATATGTATATGTATTTTATTATTTGAACATTTATTCTTGAGAATTGTGGTTGCATAATGTTACATTAAGCTTAATTTCAGTTAGTAGTTAGTCAGTAAACACAGTTCAGATTTTAATTTTGTGATGATGTGCAAGTTATTATTACATCTTTCATTAATTGATTTTGAATCAAATATTCAAACTTCATTCTGTAAATTTGGAAAGTGAGCTACCATATCTAATTAAGTAAGTATATTTTGTCAATATGCGATACTTGAATAAATACATTCTTCTTTAGTATTGATAAGTACAGAACTTAACAAACTTCAACATACAGGTAATAATACATCGCATGCTTTAATAATAACGTTGTTAAGTTCATTATAAAGTGTCACAGTCATGTCCAAGAATTTCCATTCTGTTGTGTAATTTTTAAATATATTACAAAATATTAAGATTTAATGGTTAGTGCATTCCTTGCAGGTTAATTTCCATTGTTGTGTAAGCATTAACTGTAACAAAAAATAATAAATTGATAATAAAATATATATTTATACTTCTTTATTAGGAAAAGAAACACCATATCATAAAAGTGAAAATGTTCAGAAATAGGTTAATATATAAAAGCAAATAAAGGAGATGTTTCAAACTTCTATGGCGCTTGGCCTACAACATGTACATTTCAGGGTTACAGGACAATGAAACCTTCAAACTATTTGGAATGTTCTTTTCCGAAAATAATTTGTATATTTTGTGTACAAGATTTATTTTAAAAATGTTTGACGATTCAAAAACACTGAATTGTTATTGTTAAGTGACATCTGACAGTTGACGACGATGACTTTTACTTACATAACCTATAAAACGGATATTGACGGCCGATCGATATTCGATAGTATAGTTCGATCGACAGACATGGGGTTTTTATAGAACGGCAGAGTCGTTATATTCCTTATTAATTTTTCACCTGAACACTTGAAACAAGATAAAGCGAATATAATACGGTGACAATTGTGACAAGTGACATGATAAATGACAATTGATCAATTGACAAGATCGATGCTATGCTTTTTTTTCCGTTGTAGTACTCGTATAAGCCAATATTTTCAAACTATTTTATTGTTGTACACAGCGATCTAAGCAAAATATAGCAAATTATATTTTTTCCTGAAATCAAGTTATTTTTCTCTTTCTTCTGGTAAATGTACAAGTTGTAGGCCAAATTGAAACATCTCCTTTCCACTAAAACGTAAAAGTACGTAGTGAAACCCTGAACCTGGGACTAAGCATCTAAATAGTATCGATATATTTTGTCCCCATCACTACAAGGTACAGGGACAGTATGTTACACTACCTAGATTATGGCGTGGTCATAATCATAACTCAATTAAATCTTTTATATTTATGGCGATCGTTAAATCATCGTATAACACCAATAAATTGAGCTATTTATTGAATCTGAGCTTTGTCCATTTCGTTTCGCTAATGTTAGGATTGTGGATGCAATATTGAATAATTTTAGTGTTATTTCGAAAAATATGTTTTCGCTGGATGTCTATTTTTTGTACCAGGCTCATTAAAGCCCAGGAAACTCGACTCCCTTGACAGTCAACTTGCAAATAAAACTTCTTGGCAATGTCTTCCGCGACTCTGATGTGCATGGGCAGTGAACACTTCCTCATGTGTCGGCTACTGCTATACAAACATTTTTGGTATTTGAGATATCAATAGTTGTTCTTAGTTATTAAATATTTGTTCTCCTTCAGCTCGATTTGAGAAACTTTTTGCAAGAAAAAAATGTGTACATGATCGAGGTCGATGGTAAAATCCGTTTCTCCCAGCCGCACAACACTTGTGAGCAATTTTTGTGTGGAAATAACACTTCAGTCTATTTTTATGGTTTTTTTACAAAATTTGCATGTTGTGAAAAAGTATGTATAAAAAAATTTTACGGGACAAGATATATGTAAGTATGATAAGCTAATAACTTTAAATGTAAGGGTCTTATAACAAAACTGTGACATTGTCATCCTCAAGTTTGTCTACAACTTTAGTTCCGCACGTACAGTTTAGTACTTTCTCTCAAACAGTTTACTAAATTGTACTAAATACATGCATTGCTACCAGTACCTAATTCCTATTACTGTTTCAATTATAACATCGGTTCAATGAGTATTTAGGTTTCGTACTCGTATACAGACTGTTGAGTACAATGAGCTGGCAACATTTGACAATTATCGATTTGTATGTAATTACAGGCAGCGCACCGATTCGACCGCAACACTTTGATGTCGATATAATTCCCAACACTATTGAACATAGAGTAAGTAGAGGTAGAAGTGCTAATCTGTCAATATATGTAATATATCTGTCCGTGATTGCTGTCTGTAAATAGAAAATAATTATGAGAAACGGTTAGGGAGGCCTATTAAAGGCAAACAAAGAAACAATCAAATCTTCTAAATAATATTAGCACAGACTAAAAATCAAAACAATATTATTTAGCATTTTTGATTGTTCATCTGTTTTTTGGTTAAACTTTAACTGCTTGTGAGTTTATCTGTGACTTTGTGCTAATCAAATACAGGTTTTAGACAAACTGTCACTATGGGCTCGGGTGTCCTCTCATAATAATATACATAGTCTGCCACTAGAGAGTGGCGATAGACTAGTGCGGATTGGTAGACTTCACATAGGTACCTTCTAGAACTTTGTAGGGAACTCACAGATGTTCAGATTACTTCACGGTGTATGCGTGATAACTTGATTACTAGAAGTGCGCGCAGGATTTAACTCTAGGAACTCCCTTCGAGGACCTTACCGTTATCACTATCATAGATAGATATATATAGACAGGTATAAAGTATTTCTGTATATAAAATGGCCTATGTTCAGTCCTACTTGTATCACTTTCTGTGTAATTACTGTTTTAATGAATGGAACTGATGTTTCTATGTGCTCGTCCTCAGTCCTGCAGCGCTGTGTTGTGGGTCTGGAAGAGGCCAATAAGGAATTGGATCCGGTTGCTACACCGATGTACTGCTTCTCTTCTCTCTTTGTCATTTCTGCGTCTGGATCTATAACTTCCTTCTTGGCCAACAGGTGTCTCTCCAGCCTGGTTTTGTTAATAACTATGGGCAGCGCTGATCACTAATCATCAAGTGGCTAGCAGGTCTATTATGTGGTCTATTCGCAAAGGGTAAGCCATCACGAGAATTTTACTATAACTGCTCGAAGATCGCGGTAGAATCCAAAAGAATGACGTTCATAAGTGCATTGAAAATACCTGCATGAAATAAATGATTTTGACTTTGACTTCGACAACCATGGCACTTAATTGGTATTTGCGGTAGTTTCGTTGTAAAAAGAGCGCAGTAGCGACCAGCGAGCGATAAGCGATTAGCAAGCGATCACGTATGTAATGCGATGTCTTTTCACACATAGCGACATTCTATGCTATCTGAGCGATTGCTGTCTGTTCGGTGTTTGCAAATTTTAGGTAATATATCTTTCGTGTTGTCGTGTGGGCATAGTGAGATTTTTTATTTTTATGCAAATGAAGCTTAGAGCAATATTTATTTCTAGTTTTAAATTTACAATTACCGAAACTAAGTTATGTAGGGTTGTCAAAGTCGATATAATA
Organism: Asbolis capucinus; assembly: GCA_018249125.1. Lineage (NCBI taxonomy): Eukaryota > Metazoa > Arthropoda > Insecta > Lepidoptera > Hesperiidae > Asbolis > Asbolis capucinus. The sequence goes on from DWJZ01003465.1 coordinate 14,612, forward strand.
TTGAATTCCAAAATAATTTTTTACTTCAACAATTAATTAATTGAATACTCTAGCTCTGGGATCATTAAAATTTACAATACAAAGTGTAACCGATTCCATAAATTAAGTTAAAGCTATCCGCAGAAACCACATTTCGTGGTTTTGTGGTAGGGACGCGGTTCATTGAATTTAATTTTTATTTATATACCAAATATAGACTTTAACCTATTTTAATGATAAAATTGACTATTTGACTGGAACTACAATTTACAAAGCTAATAAACTTATTAAAATATGATTGTTAAAATATTAGGATTTTTTATTTTATTTTGGAACCGTCACTGGGTTTTGAAGCGTTCGTAGCCCGACGGCTTATTTCGAAAGTAAGTTTTATCCGTGGAGGATGGGTGACCGCTGGTGTCAGAAACTTCATAAGCGATTCCGTGCTTTTGAGGGCACGACAATAATTTATATATTCTTTTATATACATGTTTTTTTACCATGAATAAGTCAGCGCTTGACTAGGATCCCATCTGATGGTATGTGGCGATGAGGTGTTCGATGGTAAAGCGCACTACCGTAGGACATGCCTGTTGACTCTTGACTTGAATAATAACGTACCCTACGTTGTTATCGTAAGAGAGCAATCGTTAAGCCATGGTCTTCGGGCGACAGACAACCTTCCGACGCTTGGGTTGGCCACTAACCTGTCCACCAATCCACATTGGAGCAGCGTGGTGGAGTGTGCTTTAGGACACCTCAGCACGAGGAGAGACCCAGCGTAGTGGAGCATCAATTGGTTGAACTACACCTATACTCGGTGCAACTCCGATCCGGAATAATAGTAAACAAATCATAAAAAATCTTTTGTAGGGTTCTCACCAACATACATAAATGAGGTATTTTCTACTAAACTTCTCATTATATATTTGAAAATTAATTATTTAACTAAGTATTGATCAAAGAACAAGTACAAAGTTCAGATAAATATAATTATACTAGTCACACAGAATAAAATACAACACACATCATTCACAAATTAATATTTTGACATCCTTAATTTCATGAAGGAGTTAACAACGTATCAAGTTATTGAAGTATTTTGTTTTATAATTTATTGACTTTCTTAAATACACTTTATATATTCGTCACCATGCTATTTCATGATTTACAAATAAAAGTTTTTTTAAAGTGTAAATCAACCAAAACAATCAATCAAATCAATCAATCAATAAAAACAAATAGAGTTAACAAATGATAAAACAACAAAACGTTGAATTGTCCTGTTTGTCACAGGTTGCTAGGCAACGGCTCCAGATCGAATATAGAGAACTACTACCGAGCATAGGGAACTACTAGCACGCTGTTCCAGTCCAGATTGGTTTAGCATTTACAGAAAATACATAATATGACGATCAGATTCAGATTATATTACGCGGAACTGAATTAGTGTTATTGAATGAGCGATCGATAGAAGATTAGTGGAGCATAATGGGCGGCGATGCCCGGCAATGACTTGCCAGTGTTGCGCTACAGATAACATTCTGTTTACCGGCCTATTACACCTTGTTGTCAAACATCTATTATTCTATTCATTACATTTATTCTAAGTATCAGTAAGATGCACGTCAACGTTGAATCTACCACCGTTTCGGAAATATATTTAGAAGAAGAAACGGCGAAAGACACTCCTCAGCATATTTTTTAAAACATTATAAAATTATACGAAGTATATGTTATGAATTACGATAACTCCATTTTGTTCATACTAATATAATAAACTCCATATTTATCATACTAATATAATAAATGCGAAAGTTTGTGATGTTTTAATATTTGGAAGTTTGTCACTAATTCATACGCTAATCTTTGACCGTATTTAGGTAAAACTTGGCACACAGATAGCCCACATCCCGGAAATGAACATAGGATAGATTTCATACCGATTGTAGGTTCCCCTGGGATGATTTGGTCGTTTATAAGGTCGTCTGTCCTGTAATATCCTTTACCTAACAGCTGTAGTATAAGAACGTATGCCATGCTTCCCACAGACAAACTCCACACAAATTAATAAATTTCACACTTGCCTCCACCCCTTGTCAGGGTTTCTGCGTCATGCGTAGAATAGAAAACTAACATTGAAATTTCATATAAATGGATCAGGAAAACTGACACGGTCACCTTATTCCAAGTTAAGTGTTGCCTTGCACTAGCAAAGCAAGTAACTGCCTGATCAGGACTATACTAATAGTCTTTATTGTCATGGTAAACATAAATACTGCTTTATAGCATTGGTCTGGAGTATGGGTCGACAACCCGTGGTTCCTGGGCCACATGCCACTGTGTTGTGGCCCGCAGACACACGACGCAACTTGACGTTTCTTGTTATCCTCCCGACGACGACACGCGAAATGT
>DWJZ01003466.1:0-17003 GCA_018249125.1 Asbolis capucinus
ATAATTAAAAGTACTTTTTTTTCTCCCTGAACATGTAATTTTGCAGTAATTTATAGGGTGCCTAATACTTTTGGCAAAGGCTGTATATTTTAAAGTACTTGACGTAAATTTTTTAATGTTTATTTTTACATGGTTTCCTTTTTTAGTGGTATATAACATAGCATGACAAAGTGGCATAGTAGTAACAGATTTGCGATCGTCCATACCTCTTCGAACGAAACACTTCACATAATTATGATAGAACTTCACTTACAGGTAAGTTCGTTTAATCACCAAGTAGATGCGTTACTAGTTTTTGTTCGGCGTTATTTCTTACGGTAACATATCAATAGGTCTCTAAAAAATTTGCGGCATAATACATACAACATAAAAAGTTAGGTGAGATGGTGTGGCACAACTTATAATATCAATCATAAAGTCAATCTCGAAAGTCTTTTCACACGAAAGTAGGCTAGACATTGATCGTGTAACTCACACTAACTAACCGAGTACAGGATACCTTACTATCGATTTCTTAACGCTTCTTACGTGACGGTGCAAAGGTAATGTTAAATATTTGACCTAGTTTTCGTTTCCACCAATTTCGGGGACACCGTCCGGTTAAACGATACTGACAAGTTTAAATTGACGCGGAACTGAACTTTTATTTGGTGTTTAATATTTTGTTTTTGGAATTTCATGATGAATATTACGTACTTAAGAGGTTATATATTTTATACATTTTAGTATAAAAACTTTTATTAGTTTTATTATCTACTATTCATAAGTGTGCACGTTTGTACAGTAAACAAATACTAAAGAAATTCAGAAACGAACGCCGTTGAGTTACCCATATTATTATTACAAGATTCAATTTCAGTAACAAATAAACGTTTTTATCGATAATTCCTTCGGAATATTCACTAATTCCATTTTATTATTTATTCATCCACTATTAAAGCCCACTCCTAAATTAGCCGTATTCATAAGACTTCTTTATGTCTCTTAAGCCGTAATTACGAGACGCTAGTACAACAAGAAGGATATACACAAAAAGTACACTTTGAAAGGATCCATAGAAGAAACATACTTGTCGGTGTAATATAGTGGTGTAGTACAGTACAGCACCCTTTACTTATATATCATTTTTTACATATTCTAAATAAATGCTTGACTACAGTCCCACCTCATGGTAAGTGGAGATGTAGTCTTCGATGGTAAAACGCATTAACTTAGAAGAAGCCTATTCACTCTTGTCTTGAAGACGCCTACATTATACTTCAGCGGAAACAGACACTGGCAATTTATTTCAATCCTTCGCGGTACGCCTTTACGTTCTGGTACAACTACCTTGCCAGTTTCAAGAATCTACGGGGCTCCATCAGAACTTATTCAGTGTAATGAATATCCTACTAATATTATAAACGTGAAAGTTTGTGAAAATCCTTGGATGTTTGTATTCCCTTCACGCGATAACCTTTGAAATATTTAGTATGAAACTTGGCACACTTATACATATATTTTGCGATAATACACGGGCTACTTTTTTACAACACATTGCGTGGGCGACGCTGTGGTCTGTGCCTTATAATTTCCTCCTTCAAATTAAAATAAAGTTGTACTAAAGTTAAGATGTATTGTGAACATGATTTTTACCACATGCTAATAGAACTGTGCTGAAAATCAATAACATTTTTTCTAAGCTAGCATAGCAAAGTTTGAATATTTCATCAAGTATACACTGCTTATATTGTCTACTTGTGCTATAGTAGAATACATTTTAATAAATAAATATCTTTGGACAATTCACTCACGGCCATCTGAGCCCAAATTAAGCCTTATAAATATATACTTGAATAAATATTTACGCCCAGACACAGAACAAACAATCCTGCTCATCACGAAAAACTTGGATCTGGGTTGAAATCGAACCCACGACCTTCTGTGTAGCAGTCATGTTCACTAACCACTAGACCAACCGGTTAATCGGAATGTTTCCTTTTCTTTCTGTATAAAAAAAATCAGATCCTTAGAAGAAAATTCCGGATCACATAGCAAGTGAAATATAAATACAAGATGAGGACGTTACTTAACAAGAGCCGCGAGAAGCGACTTACCGCAATTTAATCAGATGAAACGAAAGGTGAAATTCAATCAGGCGCTGTAAGTGCCGGCGTGATTGCTTTTCACCTTACATTTTGAAGAAGTATTCAGTATATGAGAATTAACCGTAAAAACTATAAGTGCTATTTCTTTTAATGGGTTTAAAGTATCGTTTGAAAATGTACTGTTTTCTTTTATTTTTAATTTTATTTGATCTTCGGGTTATTAAAAAACTAAAAATAACTGAATTATACATATATATTTGTACTTTTATTAGTAACTAAAAATATAGCTACTAGTGTCTGCCCGCTGCTTCACCCATGTATTAGGGGCGCTAATAAAAAGAAGCCTATGTCAAGATCTGTATATTTCAGGCTGTAATCTATATCCGTGCTAATTTTCCTCCAAATTGGTTTAGTAGTTTTGACTGTGTATCTACAAATATTTATCTTCTTGTGTGAGCTCTTACGTGTCTATAGCGTCTAGCCAGCCGCCATAGCCATGGCTTATAGAGTCGTAATAAAGCGTGGTAATAATACTTTGTAAGCGGTGATGGCCTAGTGGTTAAGAATTGGGCTTCTACTCGGGGGGTCCGGGTTCGAATCCTAGGGCGCGCACTTATGACTTTTCGGAGTTGTGTACGCCTTAAGCAATTAGATGTCACTCGTTATGACGTTGAAGGAAAACATCGTGAGAAAACCTGTATGCCGGGAGTTTGCAAGGTGTGTGAAGTCTGCCAATCCGCACTTGGCCAGCGTGGTGGACTCTGGCTTTAACATTCTCGTTCAGAGAAGAGACCCATGCTCAATAGTGGGCCGTGATGGGTTGTGATGGCAGCGAATAATACTTATAAGCATTATAATTCTAAGGTGAGGGACCCCCAAAAGAATGTTTTCACTCTTTCACTATTGTTTTAAAGCTTTAAAGTTCCTAAATCCCAATTGTACACGTGTATTTCAATTTCTAAGAAACATATTGAGTCGAAATCTCATTTCGTTTCTGCACAAATGGTCTGTGTTACATCAAAGCAATTCTTGTAACTTTGAAACTTTTTACTTAAACAATAGATATTTGTTATCAGGGAAGTTGTGAATACAAAATTTAGGACCCGAATTTATTCGAAACTCTTATAACGTAATCGGTTGCCTATATAATTTTATTTCGGATATCCGATATTTTCGCAACTTTAGAAACTATCGGATTCCCTATTTGTTATATAACTTGGCGTCATCGCACATACGTCACATGGTGACGTCACAAGAAACATGAATCACGCTATTGGAATTTTCTGCACAGTATAAGCATAGCATATATATAAGTTCCGACCAACAACTGTCTTTAGTGTAATGTGATGTAATATGATACACGAAACACAAAATAATTAAACTAAAGACAGACTAATGTATATATCAAAGATAATTTGACACCTGTCAAAAGTGTGCCAATGTCGAATAAAGCTGCAAACAAACACGTGTGCCAAGTTAAGTGCAAATTTATATTAACCCAAAAGAACTTGTAGCACGCAGTAATTTTGAAATATTTCACAACATTTTTTTTCCTGTAACTAATTCCACGTGGTATCATCCCCCTCTTCACCTGCTACCCCTTCCCCCCAGTCAACACACCATCAAGAGTTTAAAAAAAATGTGTTACGCTTACATTTTCGTGATCATTCATCCATTAATCCAAACCCTTCAAACTTTTTTTGCGAAAAAAATAGCTTATGTTTTTCCTCAACTATTATTGTGTACTAAGTTTCATAAAAATCGGTTTGGTAGTTTAGGTGTAAAAAGGCAACAGACATATAGAGCTACTTTAGCATCTGTAATATTAGTAAGGAACTGCAGTTCAATTTTTAAGTCAATCTTGATAAAAACACTTTGAAAATGTATTGTAAAAATTGCGAGAAGTCCGTTCCTGAACTACGTGATCACTTTCGTTTGTTCCTTAATTCCTTCCTTCCTCCTTCCATTCTCTTTTCTTACCTTCACTTCCTTTTATCAATAAATAAGTTACTGTTTTCTTTAAAATAATAGCTGCAGCGAAATAATATGATATTTTAAATGCAAACGATGTATCTGAAAGTAGTTTATGTTTATGTATGAGAGTGAATACCTATGAATATTGCCCTGTGATATTCTAGAGATTTTCTTCTTTACATCCCAATATATTATAATATATGTAAATGTAGAATACTTTTTTAGACTAATATCGTCGCGGATACTAAGCAGAAATTAAGCACAGAAATAGACTATAATATACATAGGCTAAGTTTTATCAACACATCTAGGATGTATCATATTCATCAACACAACGGATCTATATAAATCTAGTGATCCATATGTCAACCGAATTGTCTTAACATGACAAAGATGTGACTTGAAAAGACAAAGATATGATTATAAACAAAATTCAGTATGGTGACAATATGCCATATTCTGAAAAATCGTCCATAATCCGCATTGGACCAATGTCGTGGAGTATGCTCTAGTCCTCCTCAGCAACGAGAAGAGACCTGTGCTCATTAGTGGGCCAATAATAGATTACAGAAATTGTAAAAAACAATAGATACTTGCTGAATGGGGGTATCGTTGAATAGGTATTTGAAAATATTCATACCTACATGTTTGATCAATAATATGTACATACGAATACGCGAACACAAGGTTGATCGCCTTTTAAAACTTATACATAGTAATACTATGAAGAGGAAAGATTTGATTGTTTGTTTGAAGAGAATAGGCTCCGAAACTACCGATTTCAAAAATTCTTTTGCCGTTACATTCCTACATTATTCCTTTTTAACAAAGGCTATGAAATAATTTCAAAAAGTTAGGGGTTCTAATAAAAACTTTAATAATGTAACCCAAGGTGTGAAAAAAAAATCCTTAAAATGTCTTTATATCGCGGACACTGGTGAAACTATTGACAATAGAGCAAAGTGATGTACTACAGTTTTATAGAGGACATCAATATCTACAAATAAGTCCTAATATTATATGTGTAACTATTACAGTTATGTCACAATAACTGCCTTTGTCTGGTAACTGGTTTTTCCGAAGCGAAACGAAGGCAGTTTGTAGTGTTGTTATAAATTCACGGAGACACATTCAAAAGATTGGTCTTACCTGCTTTCCATTCTTACACAAAATGTTTTTAGCTTTCCGGCAGCCATCTTTGTTTTAATACAGCCCATTTGAGCCCGGTTTAGTGTTAAATGCTTTTGTCATGTTTCGTCGCGTATTTTAAGTAGCATGTTCTTGTTAGCGACGACTTATTTTTACAACGTCCTTTTTAGTGTCCCGTAGTGGATTTGGAACCTTTTTAGTTTTGCTTTGTGTATGTGAACGGACTTGAAGTGGACTAGAAGCAGTGATAGATAGCCTTGCTGTTTGAACATTGGTTTCTCGAACGGGAGGTGCTAGGTTCAAATCCTGCGGCGCGCACCTCTAATTTCCAGTGTGTGCGTCAGAAGTTGATTATCACTGTCTACGATGAAGAAAAACATCGTGGGGTAATCTGTACTTCTGAGAGTTTTCCATAAATTTCTCGGAGGTGAGTGAAGTCTTCCAATCCGTATTTGGCCTGGGTGCTGGACTAGGGCCTATACCCCTCACGTTATGAATAGACCCGAGCCCAGTAGTGGGATAGTTACGGGTAGCAATGTTATATTTATCGTTGAAAGAATTTTTTTTCTTGTTCATCCCAACGTGGTCAGTTTCGTTGGGCAGGTCGTTTACAGGGGGGGAGGGTGTCGTGTCATGGTGGGTCATATCCATAGATGGATTTAATAAGATCCTAACTACGGAATAAGCGAAACGAAAGATCCTACTAATATTATAAATGAGAAAGTAACTCTGTCTGTATGTTACGCTTTCACGCCTAAACCACTGAAATGATTTTGATGAAATTTGGTACAGAGATAGAGTTGACTCTGAGGAAGATAGGCATTTTATTGCGAAAAATGGGGGAGAAGGGGTAAAAAAGAGGGGATGAATTTTTGTATGCAAATTCGTCATTATTAAAGATATAACAGAGAAACTATGTATTTAGACACTTTATAAGTTAAGATAGGACTGCGAAACTTTGTAATTCTCAAGTAATTCACATATGGCATAGGGCAGCATTTTGACCACCACCCACCACCACGACCACACGGACGAAGTCGCGGGTAAAAGCTATTTATAGAAATAACTACGGAACCCACTTACTTTGCCATACATAACTTGCCAGCTTTTACATCGTTATGCCTGATTTTCCTGTCCATATTTTATAGAACTTACCTGTATACAGGGTTCTTCACAACTAAAAACTTTTTTACATATTTGATTACACAGCGTCAAAGTTTACAGGCTCTTCTTGAAATGCGAGAGTTCAAAACCTCATTTTCTGGAAAAGTTAAAGTTACGGAACATCGTTTTACAAGTAATTGGAATCCGGCGTACGGCGGGTATCCATCCTTACGTTGTTAATATCCCATTGGTGCGAACATGACGGTTCTCGACGTCTTTCTTTATCCGTGCAGCTAAGGATTGACCTGTCTGGAATAACATGCCTGCGTCAGTGTTCCCGCCCACATACGTAGGGGTCCTCAAGAGATGAGTGAATAGGCATACTAAGTTAGTGCACCCAACATCTTGTACGTAAAAAAAAAATCCTTAAATATACCTTATTATTTTACTTAAAATAAGTTAATGCTAGAAATCGATCCCACCTGATGGTAAGTGGCGAAGTTCAAGATATTGGACACGCTAATTTAATAAATGCCTATTCACTATTCTCTCGAAGACTCCCACATTATAAATACCTACTTTTTCCCGCGGCGACATCGTGAAACAGTCTTTACTTTTTTCACTCTCACAGAGGTCGAAAGTTAAATAATGCTAGAACAATACTTATTTATTTTTTAAACCAAATGCATAATACTTTCTTGTCCATTTTTAGCTCTTAGAGCATACTCCATCACGCGGCTCCAATGCGGATTGGCGGAGGAGTTATTATGGGAGCTTTTTTGCCGCTCGATGGCCTCCGACATGGCTTAACGATTGCTATCTAACGATGACAAGCGACTCCGACTGCTGAAATGAAATGTAATAAAAAGTCATCAGCTATGAAATAACAAAATATTTATTAAAGAAATCTATGATAAAGCCAAAAGTCTCGCTAAAGTAAGCTACGATAGGTCCTAAAGCATATTAAAGCAAGCAAATACAGCTTTTCGAGTCCTCTAAATCACATAAACACTCATGAAGTTTTTGTTACTAGTGGTCACTCATCTTTCTACTGACCGCGATTTGGTTAACTCATTCAATCTCTCATGGTCGAAACAAGCCATGTTATGAATATGCCAACCAATATTTCAATCATTATATTCTATACTACTTTGCCAATACGTAACATATATCGCCAAACGATGTTTATGACGTGAAACCTAATGGCAATTTGTCAAACCATTTTCGGGGGTTTAAGGACTTATTGGGGCAATTGGCGTGTTCAATATTAATGAATTATAGTTATCATTATTGTAAGTAAATATTAAAGACATTTCAGGAAGCTATAAGGTTTCTATCTACAGCGTATCTACGTTGTATGTCACTTAAAAGTAACCGATGTATGTGTTATTGCACACTCTGTGCCACTTTTCATTTAGATCTGTTCAAGTGGTTTTTGCGTTAAGGAGTAATATACATACATCTTTCGTGTTATAGTATTTATGCGGGGCCAGCGACCCCAAACAAGGACAGAAAGGTGAGAGTAGTATTTGTAGTAATATGATATAATAGCCATTGTTGGCTTAAACTTGGCGCTTTTGTTTCTGATCCGACGACATGTTGTCATAGTTACATCACATGTTCTACGATTGTTCTTACAGTTAAACTTATTAATGATTACTCTATGATATACGACACTTGACAATTTAAAAATCGAATATTTTAACATTCGTTATTATAGTATTATATGTTATATAGTTATATGTTAAAGTATTTGGAGAAATTCAAATATTTTTGTATTTTGGAGTAATAATTATTATTCCTTCATTTAAATTTTAGTTTCTACACAATTTAAATAAGTAATTTGGCATTTTTCGGCACATAAAACTCGACTGATCTCAGCGACGGCCATTGACAGACTGAATAATAAGTGTTTCAATTAGTACAGTTTAGCGGGAGCGATTTCAGGGCACTCATATCATATTAATAGTCCTAATATCATTGATACTATCCAATATGTATTACCTGTACAGATATAGATATGTTGAATATGTTGATGTATGAACCGTCCCGCATGAGATGGAATAAACATTTAGGAAACCTAATTACCGATGGTTTCTGCCGATATGAGGTCACATAATTAGATTTCCCAGAAACGGGGGTGAATTATCGTTTAATTTAGGTAAAGCGTTGAAATATACGTGAAATTAATTTTCGTACGTATCTAATGACAAATTTTGCTCAGTATCGCCCTCCTCATAATATTTAATTGGTTCATATCTTTCGTAAGTAATGTAATTGGGTGAAAAGGAAAGGTGAGGTAATTTATTGGTATCGTTTATTGTTTTAGCAAATGTAAATGGATTGGCCGGTTAGACTAGTGTAGTAAACCTGACTATTAAACCGGAGGTCGTGTCGATTCGCATCCAGTGATGGGCAGGAATGTTTGTTTTGTGTGTGGGTGTAATAAAATATAAGTGAGTTACTAAAAATATTGAATTATATTTGTTTATCAGTTGTCTGATCACCACAGTACAAGCTTACTTTGATATCAGAAGGCCGTGTGTGAGACGTCCTACGCCATCTGTTAATTTATTTATTATTTATAATTCGTTGTTGTTTGTGTAAAAAAAACAGACGACACTGTTGTCTTTTTAATAGTTTCCTGGAATTAAAAATAAAAGGCCTTTAATTAAATCTTCAAATCAAAGTTATGTGTGTAGTTAATGTTAAAATTGATGATGTTTCCTAGAATATAAACCTTAACAAGTAGGTAATACGTATATTTTTTTATCTACACTAATATTATAAAGAGGAAAAATTTTATTGTTTGTTTGTTTGAATCGAATAGGCTCCGAAAGCAATGAACCGATTTAAAAAATTCTTTTACCATTAGAATCCTATATTATCCCTGATGAACATAGGCTATAATTAATACGAAAAAAAATAGGAATCCGCGTAAAAATTTCGACAATGTAACCCAACGTGTGAAAAAAGTGCAAAAAAATCCTTATATCGCGTACGCTGCGGAAATGATTGACATTAGAGCAAAGTGATGTACTACAGTTTTATAGAGTACATCAATATCTAAAAATAAATCCGTAATAGTGCATGTTTAACTGTTACAGTTTTCTGGTAACTGGTTCTTCCGAAGCGAAGCGAGGGCAGTTTCTAGTATTTAATAAACAAGAAATCCGACTGCTATTACTCACCACTAAATAATTGGTACGCTTTTTGACAAATTTATATAAACGCTATAATAATATGATTTTTTTTTGTTATTGTTTTTTATGATCTTTCATTTGATACCTACATTGCTAAAGTAAGAAAAATACCTATCTCGCCTTTTTTACATTTGCGGGCGCCATTTTGAAAGGTCTTATAGCCTGCTAGCTATACCCGGTGCGCGTTGCCTCGCATCAAATCTTCAAACCTGAGTCCGATTGACATAATTTTGTACTCATTGCAGTATTATTGTATGTAATTTGAAAAGATGTGCTAAGGAGTTACTTTCGCCAATTCTTCTTCTCTTTATTATGGCACCTCACCGAAACGGTGGTAGATCCCAAAAAATTGAGGTTCATAAGTATATTGAATACCTACATGAAATAAATGATTTGACTTTGACGTTTCCACAGAATTCTGAACAAAGTTGCTATAAACATCTGTGCTATATCTCCTCCTATTTCAAAGTCTGTAAAGGACAAACAAACAAACTTACAAACATACATATACATATATAAAGGCTCATCTAGGTTTTCTCGCGACGTATCTTACACAATACTAATCCGGAAGGCACATTTTATTAAATTTTATTATTTATTAAGGCACGTAAAATAATAATCACCGATGACTTTGGCTCACTCAAGGATTGCTTAGATTAACTACGATTAAGATGGACGTTCCACTCGAACACGTGGGGCGCACGCGCAACGTCCTAACCTCTTGACCGCTTAATGTCAACTGAATCCTGTAATGGCCGCCGCCCCAGCATCCGATGTTACGTCACCTGTCAAAGTTGCCAGTTGACAGGTAATCGACTAACAATTGATAAGAATTAAAACTAGGGGCGCCGTCGTCATTAATACAATTCTGACGTATTTGACATATGTCAAAATCCGTCCAATCGTTTGGGTTCTAGATCGTACCAAAGAACATATGTACATATAAACCGTCATACATACGCTTGAAGAACATTATGCTCCTTCTGATGCAGTCGGGAAATAATAATAATTCTCAGTGTGCCTAGCCTCGCCTCCGTGTTTGAAAACGAGAACCTGAGACGGAGGTTTCTGAGGGCTCCAAATGTTCAATTTAATACCTCGAGTGAATTTCCATCACTGCACGTAACTATGCAAAACTAGGTACCACCATCACAACTTGGATATCTGGGGTTCGTCTACGGTTCGATTTACTTCTACGGTTCGATCGCGTACGTGTAAATAATGGAAGGAACTCCCTGCATCGGTGTTCCCTGATAGCTATGACATGGGGACCTTCAAGAAGCGGGTTCATCACTTCCTCCTTGGCTGGAAACGCATTGGTGATGCCCCTGGTATTGCTTATGTCCATGGGCGGTGATTACTTACCATCAGGTGACCCGTTTGCTTGCTTAAGAAAAAAAAAGGTAATTGGCTTCAACCGATTGATAGCCCACTACTAGACGTATATTATATTAAGGAGGCCTAGAGCTTACTCCACCACGCTGCTCCAGTGCGGTTTGGTGGAAATGTATATTATTTTCGACATATTCCGCCAAAAATAAGCTTGGTTATTACTTTCAGCACAGTACAACATCGATACAATTATATGGCAAAAAAACAGTGTAGACATTTTCGATACTTCAATTTCCTCCTTCAAGTCAATGTTATTCTAGATCTCTTGAATCAACAACTTCACAAATTGTTCCCTATTATATACTTTTTATACTTGTTAGGGTTTGTGAGTCATAGAGAACAATTTGGACTTTATTTCCAAGTTCCAATAAATCTAAGTGTTGTAGTTTAAAAACAAGGAATAAAGGATCATATTGGTCGGTGGGAATGAGGCCCAGCGATGACATTCATCACTGGGAACTGAGTAAAATGCCATGTAAAATTTTTTTTCAAATCGTAAGATATTGGCAACTAATAAAATACATAGATCGCAGGCGACAAAGCTGTGGAATCAGGTAATCTCCCTAAAATGTATTTGCCATTGCTCGCCCATTGCTCGACATAAAATCCAAATTGTTCTCTATAACATAAACCCTAACAATCTATGAACTGAACTCCGAACCGAGCCAACCAAACAATAAGACCCCCAGGTACAATGCTTCCGCTAGTAAACAGAGCTCAATAAAACTTTAGTACTATTTCGATTTGAGTAAACTTTGTCTGAATCTGTGAGCAACGAAAAAGTAAATATTTTGAAGAGGTTATTGCTTTTTAAATATGTGTATTTATTTACGAAACTACACCTGGAATTGATTATGGAATATCTCTTTTTACATGCTTTTATTTAACTTGCAGTGTATGTTTGTTTGTATGTTCGAATATATGTATATTGGTTTGTTAAGTGTTCGGGTCAAATTTTGCAAGCTTAGACCCACTTGTCCCAATCACAATGCATTTTTATGATAAACATTACTTGTTATTACTTTCAGGATTGGCTCCAGATAAGGCAACTATGCTTGCAAAATTTGACCCGAACACGCCAACAAACTTATATACTAACATGCTAATATACAAATATAGAATGCAAGTTACATAAAATCTTTTTATAATAATGTTGTCCACTTTGTGTGTACGCTTCCATAAACTTCAGCCAATTAAAGAACATTTTGAAAGAAATGGAAGAACTTACGAACAACATATTCATATTTATTTATATAAACCAGGGGGGCAACGCATGGCCCGGGGGCTGCATGCAGCCCCTATGCCATTGCGACGTGGCCCACACAAATCCTCTGTACACTACAACTTTTCGTTTCTTGTGATCCTCCTGACGACAGGAAATGTGGCCCGCACCAATGTCTTTTTAACATTTGTGGCCTTATAAGAAAAGGTTGCCGACGGATACAAACGGATACAAACGCAATGCATATATTTTGCCGCAATATTGTAAGACAAATATTTTGGTAAAACCATCGCAACTTGGAATCCGCCCGCACTAGTATAACAGTTTCATAACGGTAAATAAAAGCGGGTATTTCATATTTTTTCCAGTTTAAGTTGGCGTAATACGCTTTGTTTTAATAAGCTCGTTGAGTTAGTGGAGGTTACGAAATAAGTAAAAATTGGCTTAATTTTTGTTTTATGATAGGATTTAGTTGGTGGCATTAGTCAGTTTAGCGTAATCAGCGAAGAATGACCTCTCGAACGGGAAGTCCTGGGTTCGAACCCTAGGTCACGCACCACTAATTTTCAAAGTTATGTGCGTATCAGAAGAAGATAAGATGTGCGTATCACCACCTATGGTAAAAGAAAACCTCCACACCTGAAAGTTCTCCATAAGAGTTCTCAAAGGTGTGTGAGGTCCATTCGCACTTGGCCAGCGTGGTAGACTATGACCGGTCCTCACATCGTGAGTGGAGACCAAACCACTAGGCTATCACTAACTTGAAATCATGAGTACCCGGGTATATTTAAAATGTTTAGTATCTGCGACGATGTTAGTTCTAAAACATTGGTCCTCTCATTTTTACAACCTTTTATTTAACTTGCTGTGTATGTTTGTACATTAGTATGTTAGGATATTTGTTTGTTACGGGTCATATCTTGCAAGCTTAATTAGACCCACTTCCTCTTACATTACGGAGCTGAAATTTTGCATAAACCTTCTGTCCTGATGTCAATATATTTTATTGATATGCATGACCTTGATACTATGTTCAGGATTGGCTCCAGACAAGGGAACTCCTCAATGGATAACAACAGAGTGACGAAATTTTGTATATTTCTTTGAATTAGGAATCAAAAGTCAAAAATCATTTATTTCATGTAGGTATTTTCAATACACTTATGAACGTATTTTTTAGGAATCTACTATCTATACAATATATATAGCCAAATTCCTACTAATTATAAAATATTACAAAAATCTAAAACTAAAGCTTGTATTGTATATAAACTTTAATATTTAAATAAACCTTGTTAATTTGTATCTTATGCATTGTTGCTTATGCATTGTTGCATTGTATCTTATGCGTTGCATATAATAGTAGTAAAGTTTAGACTTGGTTTTAAGCACGAATTCCGTATAGTACACTTTAAGAAGAAAATCAATGTAATCCCTCAAGGTGTGCCGAATTGGATCCTTCAGCCTCGTTATGAGGCCCTCAGATTTTCCGCTTCCTACACCGCGGGCCAACTTTAATTGACTTTTTGAAACCATTCAGTTAGATTTACTTCGTATTTAGAAAATAAATTTCTCTTAACTTTATTATTGTTGGCTGTAAAATGATTAGGAAAGGTATTTTAAGATGGTGGGCTGAGGAGTTTATTTTGCATTTTTTCGAAAAGGTGGTAGTTTCAAAAAAAAAAATACTTTCATTAGTGTCAAACAGGGATAAGTGACAAAAAGCTAGTTTTAGTATAGACTAGGAATTGCCCTCACTTCGCTTCAGAAGATGAGTTTTCCAGTGGTTTCAGATTTAACCTATTATCCCACGGGAACAAAGCAGGTTTCTGGGATAAAAAGTATCCTATAATCATTCTCAGGTTTTAAAGTACGACTATGCCAAGATTTTCAATCTTGCTTTCAAGCTCGAACAGACAGACAATAAATCTAAAAAGAAAATTTTTTTGGTATCTATAACAGCCTTCCTGCATCAAAATTTCCAAAAAATGTGCAGAATTGCCCTGTTACAGTTTCATTATTAGTATAGATCAGAATGAACTTTATAGCGATGGATATATCATATTAAGATCGTAATATTTATCGGGATCAAGTGTGATCCGGGTGGATATTGTTGTCGTTTTGATTGATCGTAAATGGATATAAAATATCCCGCTATGTCCCTATTGGATTATTTTAGTATTTAGCGACAAAATTTGGTCCTATTTTCTGTCCTAATAGCTGATTTGGAAAAAATTGTTCTGTCATATAAGTGATTAAGTTTACCTATGATCCCGTGAGAATAAAAATATTTATTCCCTTATATACAGCCATTATTGCCATGGATAAAATGTATCCTAACTAAACCCTATATAATCTATAACTGTGTCCAATTTCATCTAAATAAGTCCAGTGATGTCAGGTTTGCTGTACTAATTTGACCCTTTCATCCCACGGAAATAAAACCATTATACTGGATAAAAAGGATCCTATCCTATTGTTAATGGACTACTTTTATGAGCATAATTATTATTTCATTCAATAATTTTTCATACATATGGACATACTTCGCACGCAGCAATATACGTAATTCTGTACTTATAAAAATTCAAAGACTTGAAAAGAAATAAAAAAAATTCTAGCGTTTTGTAAGTTTCTACCATTGTAACATGAAGTAAAAAATTAAAACTGTTCGGCGTAAACGAAGTGAGGGGCAAAAGCTAGTAATACAATAATACAAGCTCTTGACAGAATAACCTCTGTGAAGGAATTTACAAACTACTAACAGTTTCCTTTAACCATTATATTTGAATAATGTATAAATTTCTATTCATAATATTCCAAATAATTTCAATAAAACCAAGTAATATATCTCCTATTCATGTATACAATAAACTGGCAAGGAGGAGACATGTGTTTGTTTATGGGGTCATTTATTCCATGGCTTATGGTTTTAATGAAATTCATCCAATTCGGAAAATCCGCGTTGCTTTTATTATGATTTTGTGTTTTTTACGACTTCATAAAATGCTTCTTCTAATTGGCTTAAGTGAGTACACTACTTTTCGGGTTATTTATACTGAAAGTCAGTCATTTATTTCACAATACTCTCATGAACGTCATTTTAAGAATCTACCACCGTTTCGGAAAGGTGCCATAATAATGAGGAGAAAAATGGTGAAAGCAACTCCTCAGCAAATCTTTTCATTAATACGTAAAGTAATAATATATAATAAAAAGAATGTATGAATATTATGTCTGTAATCTTCTTACTTGCATTAAATTAGCCCGATGTTTCTATAATGAAATAAAATATTTTGACATTTGATTTTGACTACACAATTATTATAAGGAATAAAGTTGGGGGGAACCGGCTGCGGCTTTGCATTCTTAATCATTGGTATCTACTATAACACCCCTTTACTATGAGTCGGGATTTAACTTGCTTTGAGGAGGACTGAGGAGGCTTAGGGCATATTCCACGTTGCCCCAATGAGGATCGGAGGGCTTAGTGTCCTAAAAGTCGAAATGTTTGTAATACCTGGAGGCCTTCCACACGGCCTAATGATCGTTATCTAACTATAATCGGGATCGACAGCTCAACGTGCCCTCCGATGTAACTACAAATTTTTTATAGAGGACATAAATACCTACAAATATACTCCGCGACACCATATGTCCAATTGTAACAGTTATGTACAATAACTACTTTATCTGGTAACTGATTCTTCAAAAACAACGCGAGGGCACTTGCTAGTTAGCAATTCTCAACCGTCCAAAAAAAAATTAAAACTCCGATTTCGTTAGGCTCTCGATTACACTCAGGTCTATTATAAGTGAACGATCAGACCACTCAATCAAAATCTTTTGTGTTTGGATTAAAATAGTGAGCATCTATATAAAGACCGTTGAATATAAAAGAATTGAAAGACTGCTAAGAGGGAAGTTTGAAAAAGTACTTTATAAACGTTTCATTTTTAATATCAAATATTTTCCGCGTGGGGAAATGCTCCATTCAAAATGTCTATCGAATTCTCTCGGAGTTCATTCACGTAACGGGAGTTGCAAAATGATCCTGACCATGACGGGGGTTAAGTGGCCATTGCAGTCTATCAGTGCTTTTTTGTTGTTGAAATTTGTTGTGAAATGTATATTAATATCATTTAGCTCAAGAGTTTCTTTGTTTGAAATCGCTAATCTGGAACTACAGGTTCGATTTGAAAAATTTTCGAATCCGATAGTAAGTTTTATAGTCCATTTCTTGAGGAGTTATAGGATAATTTTTATCCCAAAAAACGGCTTTCTTCCCGCGGGATAATACCGGTAACTGAAACTACATTGATTTAGATGAAATTGGACACAATTGTAGACTATACAAAGTTTAGGGGGTATTCCTTGGCTAGTTGTGTACGTGTCTGTTAATCTGCACGTCTTCGTCTTCTCTTTTTCATATGTCATACTGCCCTTCTTTTCATTAAGAGATTATTACATACTAGCTGTATCCGGCGCGGGTTGCTACGCATCAAGTCTTCAACCATGTGTCCGATCAATAAAAATTTGCAACCAAGTCCTTTTCTCTCTGGAAACTTTGTCCAGAATTCTCTAAGTCTTTGTCCAGACTTCTCTAAGTCTGGACAAAGTTGTTAATCATCAGTGCTCTATCTCCTACCAATTCAGAGTCTATAAACTCACAAATAAACAAACATTGATTATTATATATGTAGAAAGCATTAATAATCAAAATGAAATTAAATATATATTTATATATTATTTAAAAATAAATGTAAATAGCTGGTATCATTTCAATTATTTTTATAAACTTTTATTTAACTTGCAGTGTATGTTTGTATATTAGTATGTTAGTGTATTTGTTTGTTACGGGTCAAATCTTGC
>DWJZ01003467.1:0-17001 GCA_018249125.1 Asbolis capucinus
TCCCCTCCCCTCCCCTATCCTCCCCTCTCCTACCCTCTCCTCCCTTCTCCTCCCCTCTCCTCGCCTCTCCTCGCCTCTCCTCGATTCTCCTCCCCTCTCCCCCTCTCCTCCTCTCTCCTCCTCTCCTACCCACCCTTCTCCTACCCACTCTTTACCCACTACCCCACAGTCAACACTAAATCTGGTTCATGTATTCCAAGTGTTATGCACATACATATGTATCTTCGATAATAAAGGGCATTCATCCCCTACTTTCTTCAAGTATTTTTTCGTTAAGGCAGGCTATGATTTTCATCAAATTCCATTCTACTTCTAGTAGAATGTTTCATCATAATTGGTTCAGTAGTTTAGATGTGAAATGATAACAGACGTACAGAATTATTTTCTTACTTACTTACAAAGTTACTTAAAAATTAATCGAACAATTTCAAATGTCGTAATTACTCGTTTACCTTTAAAATAAAAACAAACGAATGAATTCATTATCGACATAGTATAGTTTAAATCCATTAGTAATTGCAATATATTGTGTGAGGTCAAAATGAGACACGAATGAAGCACAGACAGAGGAACTGCAGTCTAAATCCATTAGGTTATTGCACTAAATTGTGTGAGGTCAAAATGAGGCACGCGCGTGCCGTGGTCTGCGGTCGACCACAGCACGTGGGTCAATTACTGCTCGCACTGCTACTCAAACTTTCAGCACAAACGTTATTTATAAAGAACCAATAATATATTTGCATGCATATATATATTTTTTTAATTATTAATACCACTTTGAAAGGATCATCTTTGTTTTTTGTGCTGTAGTATAATGCTGAGCAGAGCACGTCTTAAGGAATATACATACATACTTTTTGGAACGAAACACTTCACGTAATTATGATAGAACTTCACTTACAGGTAAGTTCGTTTAATTATCAATTGTATTCTTTATATTTTTTTGTATTGTATTTTCATTTTTATATTATAATATTTATAATCGTGCCTGTCAATTGAGGTTGACTACGTGTTTAAAATTCTCGGTTTGTTTTTAAGACTAGGGAACGCATGCGGATTCGCCCGCGTGTTATGTTTTGAATGGATTGATTTTTTCTGAATTACTCGCCAATTCATATTCCACCAAAATCATAGGTACTTCAAACAACTTAACAAAATAGGAAAAACATTAATAAATTATTCAAATTATACCTTTGGAATCAATCTATCTATTGATGAAAACTGCATGAGAATTCGTTCAATAGATTTTGAGTTTATCGAGAACAGACAAACATTTTTTTTATAATAAGTAGTGATTTAGTACAGATATGTGTGTGTGTGTGTGTGTGTGTGTATATATATATATATATGTGTGTGTACATACTCGCGTTCCAATAAAATGACGCACGTATTGGTATTTTAATGCTCGTAGGTGTAATACCTTATTTTTACCTACTAATATTGTAAATGCGAAAGAGATCTGTCCGTCTGTTTGTCCGTCCCCGTCAGCTCTCAGGCCTAAACCGTTTCAGATAAAAATCTTTCTATGTAGATAGACTAGAACTTCAAAAACATAGTCTACTTTTTAATATAAAAACAGGCTTTTAGGGTCATTTGTGTGGAACTTTTTTTTACCTTGGATAAGTTAGCGCTTGACTACGATCCCGCGTGATGGTAAGTGGCAATGAAGTCTTCGATGGTAAAGCGCACTAACTTAGAAGCCTTGCTCTTGACTTGAAGACATTTACATTGCAATAGAACGGGAACACCGACGCGGGCACCTTATTCCAATCCTTCGCGGCAGTTTCTCATCGTCGAATAAAAACCATAGAATTTGCACTTATATCATCGTTCCAACCCATAACTGTCCCACTATTGGGCTCGGGTCTCCACTCACAATGCCAGGTGTATCAGTCATTGTCCACCACGCTGGCCAAGACTTACACTTGATGCAAAACAAATGATTATTCCAAGAATTTTTGTATTTTCGACACGTAAACGAAATAGGCATGACAGCCGTGCCACGAACATAGCCGGGGGAAGAAACCAGGTTTTTGTAAACAATAGAAAATAGTCCGAATTTAAAACCAAAGAAAATATCTCATCAGCCAAAAACAACTGCCATGTTTCCGTCACTTTTAAAGTAAAACAAATATTGGCGTACGCAGAACAAGATTGGCGTACGCAGAATAAGATTGGCGTAATATAACAATTCAAGATTTTTTCAACAAACGTTTCATTTATAAGTATGGCTTTCTCATATTTTTTTAAGATCTTATAAAAATAAAAACAGCTGTCATTGCTTACTGGCTTAAAAGTTACTCTCGAATCAGTCTTTCGTTCAAATCCTGCGCGCTAATTTTCAATGATAACATTGAAATTTCTTTTATTTGTCATTGAATCATTAATTATATTATGTTAATGAATATATGTCATTGAAATTTTCATTGATTTTTCAATGAAAATTTGCGCTCATAAATGCGCATCAAATTTGATTATCACTTGCTACGGTGAAGGAAAACATCGTGACGAAATTATTATGAAAGTCCTATACGGTTTTCGAAGGTGTGTGAAGTCTACCAACCTGCACTTGGCCAGCGTGGTGGACCATGTACCCCTTACATTGTGAGTGGAGACCCGAGCCTACGTGATACGTAAAAAAGAAAATATTAACAGAAGGCCTGGAATGAGTTGGATGCATATTTTTGCACATAAAGTGACTGAAAGTTCGCAAAAAAAGTTTTACAATCCCGCGTTAGAACAGCGTGGTGTATACACTAGGCCTCCTTAGAGAGAGACGTGTTCAAAAATATCAATAGGTAAAGCTTGGAAGCATTCAAAGCTCCGCGGCTTGTTTCGATTATAAGCTTTCGAAAAGCTTAAACAACAGCGAGCGCGGTCAGTAGGTGGATGGGTGACCGCTAGTAGTAAACATTTCATGAACGCTTCCGTGCTTCCGAGGGCACATAAAGCGGTCGGTGCAGATTGTTTTCGTTAGCAAACGTTAAGCTGTCGGAGAACTTCGGCGCAATAAATCTCCCAACACCTGGGTTGGCCACAAACTCACACCTCTCCTCACCAATTCGCATTGAAGAAGCGTGGTTGAGTATGCTCTAAACCTCCAGTATAAGGAGAGAGAGAAGAGACCCATGCTCAGTAGTGGGCCATCAATAGATTGAAAGCAAAATCAAGCCAATAGATAAAATGAAGTGTAATGGCGGTAAGAGTAAAATGAATTTTTTGTAACTGTAGTTCACAAATCAAATCTCCCCCTTAATTAAACGGGCAAGTCAACTGTACTACGGCACAACTAGTCGTTACTCTATTACGCACCAAATAAACTCAAGTAATTAATTTACTTTATGACTGTCCGTTGTTTATTTGTGGGGAGCCTGGTTACCAATTTGAGTAACGGGTTTTAGTCTTTATGTACTGTACATAGGATTTTAATTAGGGGAAAGTTTTGAACTGTTGTCGACCCGGTATATTCACGTGCTTATCAAGCTAATTTTTCGCGAGCTTCATTTGGATGAGACGCCCAAATTAAAAGAAAAATCTACATTGTTGTAGCTGTAAAGTAGGAATCACCTGGCTACGTACCAGAAACTATTAGAATTTTATAACCATTTTCAGGTTGGTCTTCTAGTAGTGTTTGCCCGCGGCTTCACTCATAGGTACATTGATAAAAAGTAGTCTATGTATTATTTCATACTATAAACTATCTATGAGGCAAATTTCATCCATATCGGTTCAGTAGTTATTGCGTGAAAGTAACATCTATCCTTTCGCTCTCAAACTCTTACATTTATTTAGTATATTAAATATCAAAATGTATCTGTAACCCAAAATTTACACCGTCCTATGCCTCACAATTATAGAAATTTGGCAAAACAATCCCGGACCAGCGTATTATCCGTTAATTAATTGACAGGCCGGTTGGTCTAGTGGTTAGTGAACCTGACTACTACACCAGAGGTCGTGGGTTCGATTCCCGCCCAGGTCAAACTTTTCTGTGATGAGCAGGAATGTTTGTTTTGTGTGTATAATAGAAATATCTATTTAAGTATGTATTTAAAAGTATATATGTATGTTTATCAGTTGTCTGTTCAACATAGTATAAGCTGACGCTTAGTATGGGTTCATATGGCCGTGTGTGAGTTGTCCAAAAAAAATTCTATTCCCTTAAGGCAACCTTTCAGAAAATTTACTTTTAAAAAGCAGGTTTTCGCTCATCTTCTGAAAACATTATTTCACCAGAACTAATATTTTACATATTATATTTTATGTATTTATTATATATCATACATTACCTTTATCTATTCAAGTATTTTTTGATATGTGAGTTTATGTATTCCTTGTATTTATGTCTATTCATTGTATTATTTATTTATATATGTTATCTTATATCATCTTCGCTATTATCGCAACGCTGTTGGAATTTTTATATTTAATTTATTCAAACATATATTTATAGACAGCTTTCGATGTTTTCCCACTGCCTAAAGTTTGACTAACAGAGAATGCCTATAGCATTAAGTCCGACTTTTGATTATACAATATTTGTATCAGTAATGAAAGTATAAATAAATAAATATAAAACACCTGCAAGGAAATACGTCATAACTCGTTTTTTAGCAATTTTGAGTTATCTTATGATTAATTTATTATGGTCGGAACTCAAAATTACTAAGAAGTAAGTTACGATTTTTTTCTTTGTAGATATCGATATAATGAAGCAAAGAGTACGATTTAGGTTTGGACACTCTAAGTTCGTATTGTACATTGCCAAAGAGTTTTTAAAATTGAATTGAAGTTGAATCAATAACAAACAAACGAATAACACATTGTTATTTGTAACTAGTTTCTGAATACGGCTTCACCCGCGTCATGTGTTCATAAAAAAAAGCTTACATGTTATCCCGACCTATAATATATGAGTTCCAAGTTTTATTTCAAGCCTTATGTTCATGACCTTCACCACCTATTATAGAAATCAATAAAGATTTTGGGCAATATTCTAAGTCCTCTTAATATGAATATTGCACGAGTCATGCAGCATGACTGACTCTTTAAAAACCTTCTAAAGACGTTAGTTCCAATTTATTACGTTGCTTAGTATTTTAAATTCCATATTCCAACAAATACGACCGTTTTTTGCAAAGTGGAAATCTACACAAGATACTCTACCATACCATAAGTTTGGGTTTTGAGGGATTTCTACCCACTAAAACCTCCCCAGGCAGCATTGTATATGGCCTCCGAGATCTTATATGAACACCTGCGCCTCCCTTACGACCTGGGAATTACAAACTAACCCCTGTTTAAAAGTTATAACAGCCTTGACAAATAGCTCTATGATCAACAAATATTTGTACTACACTTATTTAACTCTGAACTACGTCATTAGCTTTAGGTTAACCCGTAACAGCAGACAGCTTATATTATATTGTTACTGATGCATATCTGAGGAAAACTTTATAACATATAAATGAAGAAAAAAACTCAGGTTATAAATCATAAGTTTCGACAACGATGAAAAAGAATGATGAATTCGATAAATACAATTTTCACGCCACAAACTCGTATCTAATCACAATCGATAATATTAAACAGCCTTATTAATGGCCAGTCAACAATATTTCATGCACCAGCAACTCCATAACAATGATGAATATGTTCAGGAAGAGTCATAAATAGGATACTCTTCCGTTTCGTGACAATAGATAGATGTTGGTGAAAAATATAAATAATTTTATTTCATTTCCTTAGTAATAAAACAATTTACAATAATTATTTAATAAATTAATGACGACAGAGGATATAGGCGCATTATCACAGGCATTCATCACACTTGTCCTAAAATCTAACATGATTTTCGTGAACTGTACATTAACGCCATCTATTAGTGATCTCCGGAATTATTTTGCGAATCAGCGCCATCTAGTGGTGTCCGTAGTAAGCTCCTCCTTCGTGTGCGTTGTAAACTGGTGGGTGGACAGCGTGACCGACTTTCTTCACAACCGCGTTGAAACCATTGTGCTTGTCAGCAGTGTATTCGACTATGCGAGTAGTACCGTCGGGTTCCGCTAGGGAGTAAGCGCCTGGAAAAAGTTATAACAGTTATACTCTTGAATCATAAAATTGATTACATTCAGACATTAAAATAATTTAGGCTGTCAAAGAAATAGTATAGATCACGACTAATAGATGGCGTTGAAGTCATCTTAATTGCACTTAGTAACAGTTTTCAATCCATTATTTACCCACTACTGAGCACAGGGATCTATTAGGATGAGGATGTCTTAGCGATTCTAAATCGCGCTGGAGTGGCCAACTGAAATTTTGGAAATTTTTATGCTACCGGCCTCTGACAAACCTTACCGAGTATCATCTTACGATAAAATTTACGTTTTTGCATGCTTTTCAAAGCACCAAAACGCTTAAGAATTTTCATCATTCAATGTCACGATTACGATTCACCTTACGATTCACTTTTCACTTTAGGATTCCATCAACTGCGCTTAACTCGACTGACCACTTACGATCCAAAGTCAGCCGTAGAGCATTTCGAAAAAAAATAGAACTTATTTCTATTTATAAGTAATTTTTCCTTACCTTTAACAACATCGCCATCACGGGTTTCCCATTGTGATTTATGATCACCAGTGTGAGGATCATTCACCGCGTAGTCAAATGCATATTTAGGATAAGCCTGAAATTAACAAAAAAAACATTAAGTCTTCAAAACTTGTACTACGTAATATCAAATTATTTTTCTCAACTTTCATTTTAATGTAACAAAAATTTGTAATTTACAACTTCATATTTTGCAAAAAGATTCTGAAATCTCTGAATCCTCCTTTGTATGCAATATTTTTTTAATTTCTCATTCAAAAATATTCCAAATGTGGACGGTAGATATAAAATTATAGGTCGTGGCACAGGAAGCAGTTTCGTCAAACAAAAGACTTCAACGCGTATAAGTACCAATACAATCATATGTACATATACATACATATGTTTAATTTCGTTTTATGAAAGATACATAAAGTGTATATTTCAAAAGGCATGACAATTACTTAATTATATCATATTTATGCTTTTATCCACTATAACTATTATTTTCTAGGTATATTAATACACAACGTTCGTAATGTATGTTATAGAAATATGACGAAATATTTTCTTCGTTTGTTAATTGTCTTTTTTGCCTATTTTTTTGTTCTACAAATAATTTGAAATTACATAGTGGAATAACGTAACTTCCGAACATAACATTGCTTCAACATCAATTATTTTCTAGTACACACGTTTATTGTACGTTGACGCAAACATTGACGTTACGGTCGCAGCGTTCTGTTACGGTTTGTTACGCTCGTAGTAAACAGAACCTGACGGTTTGAAGGTTGGTTTCTGGATCAGGAGGTCCGCAGTTCAAATTTACAAGTAAGTCTCATTCAAACATTAAACTTGACATATTGATAGTTCACGATTAAGCACGAGTCGGATGTAGGTTGGTGAAGGGGTGGCCAACTCAAGTGTCATTTTTAAGCCGTTCAAAGTCCTCCGATACGGCTTAGCGATTGCTATCTAACGATAGCTAGTACCGGGTTATTGTGCCCTCTGAAACACTTATCTCATCCTACCGACCGCGCCTGCTGTTGCTTAACTTTTCTGATCAGTTATAATCGAAACAAGCCGCCGGGCCATGTACGCTACAATCCCCGTATTATATTATTGTACTATTTGTATTGTATTACAAGTTCATTGTCACTTGCTTCGGTGAAGGAAAATATCGTGAGGAAACCTGCACTAAGATTTCTCCATAAAGTTGTCCAAGGTGTGTGAAGTCCACCAATCCACATTTGACCAGCGTGGTGCACTATGGCCTGTATCATTAAGGAACTTTATCAGTAATACCATCGGAAAAAAAAATGTATTCATCAACAATACTTGCTTAAACCGTCACTCGCAAGCAGAAGGAAATTTTCCTGTTATTTCCTTATTTTAACCCGTTACATCGCTTTTAAAGTCTTCGGAATGGTCTATTTTTGCATGTCAAACTTCTTTCTTTAAAACTATTCTTTAACATATATCAAACAGAGAGAGAAATATACTCTGTCCTTTTTTTGGGTCATGCCGCAATACATTTCGTTAAATTATTTGGCAGCGTTGATATGCCATAAAATTTTCTTTTTTTTATTTGAAAGATGTGAAATGGTTAGGTATCGTTCATGAATACAGGTATCAATCTCTAATAATATTAAGTACTAGCAGCATATTATTATTAAATTTTCCGTTTCGTGTTACACATGACAAATCAAGCCAGTGTCATTTTTTGTCATTAAATCGAATATAGTAAAGAATTATTCGTGCGTAATAATAACGTAGGTAGATCTATATTTCATGAACAATGCCTATTGTAAAATGTAAGGTCCACAAAACAATTACGTAGCATTGATTAAATAATATAAATAATAAAGACAAAAAAACTTGAGATTAATCTTATAATATTGCATCTTATTAATTAACTTGATAATATTGCAAAAATAAATGTATTTTATTTATTTTTATATTAACGTTAAAAATATGTCTATACTTTTATATAAACTCGACTGAGTACGGTATCTCCTTATAACTGAGAAGTTCAAAGCCACCACACAACTTCAAAATTATTAGAGGATTTCATTGCGAATTGTCTTAATATTTTAAGTTCATCTTACGCCTTCGATGTGGTTTATCGACTGCTATCTAACGATAACAACGGAAACCGACAGCTTTCCGTACCTTGCGAAGTACAAAGCGCTCATCGATGCTTAACTTGCTTATCACTAACGGTCAACATGACGCCGGGTTATAAATACTTCTTAATTATTCTAATTTATTATTTGCTTCATATGTTTAATATTCACTTTATTACTATCCCACTGTTGGGCTCGGGTCTTCTGTTACATTGTGAGGGGTACAGACCATAGTTCACCACGCTGGCGAAGTGTGGGTTGGTGGACTTCACAAACCTTTGAGAGCGTTATGTCCAATCTTAAGAATGCAGGTTTTCTCACGATATTTTCTTTCACCGAAGGAAATTAATTAACTTTTAATACACACATGTTCATCATCATCTTCATCATCATCTTCATCATCATCTTCATCATCATCGTCATCATCTTCTTCATCATCATCTTCATCATCTCTCTACACTTCTACTACTACTAAAGTTAGAGGTAAATGCAGGGTTTGAACCCGAAGTTCTTGTTCCAGAAACCAACATCAAAAGCACTAGACTATTAGAGTAGTATACTTACATGATAATCTTCATGTCCATGCCCAGCATCACCGCCTTCGCCCCCATATCCGCCGTACCCTCCGTACCCTCCGTACCCTCCGTACCCCCCATACCCTCCATACCCGCCATATCCTTCACCGCCATGACCGTAGCCACCGTACCCAGCGTAGCCAGCATTAGCAGCTACGAAAACCGCAACTAAAATAATGACCTGGAATTTTAAGTGCTAAATTTTAGGAACGGTAAATATATGTATATTTTTTTACATATATAAGTTAATGCTTGACTACTATCCCACCTGATAGCCGTATTATTTAATTTAAAAATATTCTTTAACAGAATTTATTGCAGAAGTTTTTCATACCTTGTCGAAACTCTTCGTCTAAAGGGTTTAAAGTAATCTTTTATAAATTTAACTTCTAATCGTAAGACGTGTTTGGATGTTTATCTTTCCTTCACGCAGTAATCACTGAACGGCATACGATAAACCTTGGCACACAGAAAGATCATATTCAGGAAACACATAGGATATATTTTATCCCGATTGTGTTCCTTTGGGATAATTTGGGCGTTTATATGTAAAACGAATTAAGATAAAACTTCGTATAGGAATAACATAGGCAAATTTTTAACAAAATATGACGTGGGTGAAGCCGCGGGCTTAACCTAGTCTAGTATAAATATCTCAATAAGACCTCGTTATCATACAATACCATTCCACGTCAATATGAATAACATAACACACAAATATTAATTAATTTGTAACTAAAACAATGGATACGCAAAAACAATTGCAGGAAGTATTAAACTAATAAATGATATACATACATATGTACGGCTGTAACATGTATGTGTGTCGATTCCAGATTCGATACATTAATCGATTTCAAAAAAGGAAGAGATTATGAATTCGAATGTAGGTAGAGAATGTAACTAGGTATTATGCTCGTTCTTTGTATGACCCAGTTTAGGTATAAAAAAGATTTTAAATAAATTATTATATTTTTATGTGGGTAAAGACATAACTTTTACAGCGATTTTGTTTTTTTTTAATTTGAAATCTAGTGCTAGCCATGTATTTAAATTTCAGTTTTTTTTTAAATTATTCATTGTGTGTATTTTATTAAATTATTTTACTTTTTATTTTTATATAATTATTTGACTTTTTCTCATTATTAGTCGATATTGTCTATATTTTTAAATTACTTAATTTGTGTATATTTATAATTGGTGTTTCGATTTAATAAATAAATTAAAATTTTCTTAGTGCATGCTTATAATTATGATATATTTAAATTTGCACACCCATAATATGGGTTAAGAGAAAAGATTTAAATGCCACGTTAAACATCTTTTTATATTAACTTATCTTATAAAATATAATTCAATAAAGTGTTGTAGACATCATATCAATATTGAAAAAGTTAAAAAAAATAAACTCATATAAACATGTATAAAATAAGAGTACCTACATTTATTTTTTTGACATGTAATTTAAAAATGAAAAATTAATTAAAAATTATGTACCCATGAGTTAAGCATTATTACCTACATATATTTGAAAAACAAGTACGCCAGTTTCATGTTATTAAAGGACTACCACTGAGCGACCACAAGCGACCACATAGTGTTCAAAAAAATGACTACTCATAATTTAATTTAACAAACATTTTAAGTACATCTCGTGTCTTGAACGATTTTAAACGCAAAATAGCAAGAAACTCCTAAGAAAAAAAAAACATTCAATACCTCCTCACAATTACAAAAAATACTTATTTACAACTCTTGGGAGACATCGCAAAAATCACGAATTTCAGTTTATAAGATTAAGAAAATAATATACAACAGTTTCTAAGGCGCTAGATTCTTATGACCAGTAATTCATAACAAAATAATGCACTACACTTACTTGAAACGATTGCATTGTGAACAAATACTTCACTTTCGTCCTCTTCAGCGTTGGTCCAGCCGACAGGAATGGAACTGAGTGATGCTGTCTCAGCGGCTGTACTTATATCTGGCTCACCGTTGCACCACCTTGGGCTCATGAGTCGCCCATGGTCTAAGTACTACACTAAAATACAATAGATAGACATTGATCAATGCTATACTAGATCATAATGATATTGATTATATTTTTTTATATACTAAAATTATATTTTTTTATAAACGTTTAACTGCTGTTACGGTTACTCACTACTGCTGGTGACGACAAGAGTGAACAAAAAACGTTTCTCGTAACCTGTCACAGCTATACTTCAAAAATTTTTTTTTACATTATTTTTAACAAACCCGTGTATCGATACACTAGTGGATATAATTTGCGGATTTATTTTAATATTGTTACGAAAACAGACCTGATAGCAAGACAAGAGGACATACACCACTGTCCAAGGACGTTAGCAAGACCAGGCTTCACCAACACATTGCTGGACAAGAAGAAAGTGATAGATCTCTTGTAACAAGATCTGCATGGGTGGGAAAGATGAAAAAAGGAGGCTTCAACCCACTGATGGCCTACTGCTGAGCACGGGTGTCTCCACATACTAAGGAGGCCTGGAGCATACTTCACTGCGCAGCTCCAATGCGGATTTGTGAAAGGGTTAGTGTAGAACCCAAATGATAGAATTTTACACCTCCGACATGGCTTAACGATTGCTATATAACTACAACAACCGGGACGGATGACTTCACGTGCCCTCCAAAGCACGGAAGGTCATGCAGCTCTCTAGCGCTCACCCATCCTCCTATCACCGCTGAAAGAAGCCGGGCTCTGAACGCTTCAAGAAAGAAAGGAGAAGAGCTGTAAGATTTTTATATGACTGAGGTCTACATTAATGAATGTCATACACCAAAATTATATTGCTCGACGCCTTCTCTATTAATGGTCACGCCAAACATTACTTCAAAAGAGGCACTAACTCAGTTAGTGCCCAACATCTTAGACATCATCGCCACTTACCATCAGGTTCGATGTCAAGCATTAACTTATTCTACGTAAAAAAAAGACATTTAATGCTACAAAATAAACGCCATATTTTTGGTTCCAAATGTCATTTATTCCTAGAATTTGGCGGGAATGCGACTAAAACTACAGATCCAAGAGTTTGTCAGGATGGATGGATGGATATTTGTTAAACTTTCACACAAAAACCATTGAACGGTTCTGAATGAGTTTTGGCACAGAGATAGATTTTCTTTAAAAGCATACGTTGATTTTATCAAGATACCAGACGGGTGAAGTCTCAGATGGAAATTAGTACTAACAGAGAATTGGACGGGAAACAGAAGAAAAATTTACGAAGGAGAATGACTTATTATAAAAAGAGAAAAGAAGAGTTTGGCTTTATCATAGTTTTAAAGCATGTTGACACTCAATTATAGTAAGACAAGGATCTATAACATTTCTGTCCATCACGTTGAACGATTTACAGAAACAAAACAATACTTTGCAACATAATTGTTACAAAATGGCAAATATTTCGCAAAGTTACTACTTTTTTAATATCAATATTATTTATTGTGTATTATTGGTGATAAGTATTTTTTTAAATGTATTTCTTAATACAAATTATTAATGGATTTTAATTACATATAATATAATTAATTATAATGTGATGAAATGAAGTAATTTATACTTTTATACCTACATCAAATAAAAACTTTTATGTAACGATAGAAATTTCACTTCTTACGCATGAACAGGCCGGTTGGTCTAGTGGTTAGTGAACCTGACTGCTACGCCGAAGGTCGTGGGTTCGTTCCCACCCAAACTTTTCTGTTGTGAGCAGGAATGTTTGTTCTGTATGTCTGGTTGTAAATATCTATATGAGTATGTATTTAAAAATATGTATGTTTATCAGTTGTGTGATCACCATAGTACAAGCTAACGATTAATTTGGGGTCAGATGGCCGTGGGCCAGAGATTTTTATTTATTTATTATGAAACAAGTTATACCTGAAACATAATGTAATGCAATATTTTGTTAATCACCTGTCAGATATATTATGATACTTTTAACGGCTGCAGAAAACTTAATTAACTAATTTTATAATTACTATATCAACTAAGAAAGCTGATAAATCTCTCACAATTTATATCAAATGTTATTTGAAGAGTTTTACGGGTACTCACGATATATGTTTTTTGCGCTGTGATTTCGACAAAGTTGCAAGGAATATGATCCCTGAACTTTTCCTTTTTTTTTCAACAATGTGAAACCTCCAATATGGTGGCCGGAAACTGTGACATTTTTAACATTAAAGTGGAATAGATTTGACAGAATTGTATACTTAACATATTTGTATATTAAAAACGGTTAAGATCATTAGAAGCATGTAATGGATATACATGTTTTTATACATGTTCCCCTGTCGGAAAAACTTTAAGTTTCATTAATTTTAAGTTTAAGTCAAGTTTAAGAATCCCATTACGTCCTAAATATTTCGAAAGAAAGATGAAAGGAGCTACAAGTAGGGATTTATTGAAGCTATATTCCATTAATATTAATGCGAAAGTTTTTGAGGTTGGATAGATGGATAGATGTTTGTTACTCGATCACGCAAAAACTACTGAACGGATCTGAATAATATTTGGCACAGGAATAGATTATACCCTGGAATAGGACATAGACTACTTTTTATCAACATACCAGGCGGGTGAAACCGCGGGCGGAACCTAGTATTATTATAATTTGTCTATAGAACTTCGAATACAATTCGTTATAATCTTATTTATTACATAAAAAAATCTACCTGAAATAATTTCCCCAAGATAAATTAAAAATTCATTGACAACGCAGCCGTAGGCTAACTAAATACACATTATTAAGGATAACTCAAAAAATACATACGAATAAAGCAACACCTTTTTGGCAGCCAATTAAAAACTGACTGAAAATTACAATCGATAAATAATAAAATGTGACTATCATCAACGTAGTGAACGCATTAACAGGGATAATTCAAAAACTACTCGTTAGATGTCGCCCAAATATAAATGGACTCACACGACAAGGACCAGCCAGCCAGATTTTGGATATAAAAAGAATCATCAAAAG
This sequence comes from Asbolis capucinus, assembly GCA_018249125.1. NCBI lineage: Eukaryota > Metazoa > Arthropoda > Insecta > Lepidoptera > Hesperiidae > Asbolis > Asbolis capucinus. Next base: position 14,326 of record DWJZ01003467.1, read on the forward strand.
ATATACCCAAAAAAAGTTATGAAGTTTTAAATATAACGTAAAAAGATTTATTAAAAATATTTAAAAAGGTAAGCTTTGATTATAGATCCATAATACAAAGAAACACACAAAATTTTGGTAACTGTATTGATAACCGTTGTGGAGTTCCCTTGTCTAGAGCCTATCCTGAATGTAATATCAGGTCATGTTTGTCATAGAAATGCATTGTTATCAGTACGGAATGCTTATGCAAAATTTCAGCTCCGTAGCGTAAGGCTACTTGGCTTTAATTAAGCTTACAAGATTTGACCCGTAACAAACAAATATACTAACATACTAATATACAAACATACACTGCAAGTTAAATAAAAGTTTGTAAAAATAGGAAGTCAGCTAAAAATAAATTAATTTTTATTGCAATATATTTTACATAAATGTTAAATTTAGACAAGTATTTGTAGGTGCGATACAAATTCATTAACCTTAACTTCCTGATTTGCTATTTACAAAGCAAAAGGTTGAAGTAAGGAAAAGTGTATTATAAATAGTCCAAGATAAAGTTAAACTGAAAGTAAAAACTATTGACATTGTATCACTTTACTGCCAGTTTGTTTCTGGCAAGATGACCTTATAAGGTTGCAGATTAAAATATGAATTGTACTGCGTAGATAATTTTAATAGAATTTCAATGTTATATAACATTGGTCGGTTTTGTAGGCTAGGAGGCCTGTGCTGTCCCAGGTTCAATTCCCAGCTGTATATGTGACACTATAAAAATATAAACTAAAAGCAAAAATTTATGAGGACAGATTGATGTTTGTTACTCCTTCACACAGAAACTACTGAACCGATCTAGATAAAAATTGGCACAGAGATAGACCATATTCAGGAAATTAATATAGGATAGATTTCCGGTTGTAGATTTCCCTGGTGTAATATGCACTTTTAAATGTTAAACGGACTAAAAAAACCTTGGCTGAGAGATATATTATTATAGTCTTGTATAACATTTTTTATCAATACATGACGCGAGCGAAGCCGTGGGTAGTAGAGTCACAATGCAACAGTATTTGATGGAAATTGTATTAAATTACATACAAATTTGTCACTGCCATATATATGTATATATATATATATATAAATATAAATACTGAAGCATCAATACCAACCTGTCGTGATGTGACAACAATTTTATTGATAACATTGTATTTGTAGTTTTCACACTTAACACTTAGCTTCGTTTTTAATGGTTGAACGAGCTGCTCACATAACAGTAAATTATACCACGTCGGTTATAAGATGTCTAGAAATTGTAAAATAGTTGAGGGTAGTTCAAAAAACAATGACGTTTTGTGCTGTCACATAGACAGCGTCAAATGAAAATAATAATACAGATTAAGAAGAATGTTCTTAAATGTTATCTATTGGTTATTATTAATTTTTGATATATTTTACAGGTTAATATTAATTTAAAAGGGACCGTAATTATTTTATAATATGATGTTTACTTTCTGATAATATGATTTTTATTTTCATATTGTTTTAAATATCTTGAATATATATTTTTTATAGCTATGTCGCTGATATATTGTCAAAGTTAATTAAAAAAAAAAATTAAGACCTAATATGTGTCTATCCGTCATATAAGTTGGTCCTAATTTGGTTAGTGTCCTAGGCAAAGGTTTGTTACCGCATGATATCAATTATATGTCATTATGGGTTTTTTTTGCAAACTGTTTTCGCAGAATGGTCTTCAAAAAATGTTAATGTTTTTAAAAAATTCATTCAACAATATCCCACACAAGGAAGACTTATTTGTACCTACATATCTTAGTAATATTATACATGCGAAAGTTTGAGAGAATGGATCGTTGGATGGACGGAAGAACGCATGGTTGTATGGATGAATGTATGGATGTTTGTTACTCTTTCACGTCAATACTACTAAACCGATCTAAATGCAATTTTGCACAGAGATAGATCATAATCTAAAATAACACAGGCTACTTTCAAATTGTTTTTATCACGCGGGCGAAGCCGCAGGCGAAAACTAGACTTTAAACAGAAAAACTTTCGTATAGATTTATGTTTGAAATTTTTAAAGTCTGTCGTACGGATGGATGTAACGACATTGTAATGGTTGCTTTTCGTATGAAACTAGTCAACTTATCCGTATTTCGGATAGGGAGCCGACTGGAGCCTCATTTGACTGGCCTTTTGGTATAGTGATTAGTGGATCTGAGTGCTACGTCCAAGGTTGTTGGTTCGATTACCACTCTGTGTCCTGACAAACCTTTCTGTGATGAACACGAATGTTTGTTCTGTGTTTGGATATATCAGTTATAATGAAAATATTAGTGATAAAGTTTTAACTTTACTGTCTGAGTGATGAAGAAGAACCTGGCTCCTTTCTCACTGAAACAATTTTTTTTTAATATTATCTCTTTTATGTAAAAAAGTACTTGTTTTTTTTTGGTTCATTCGTTCTTAATACACGGCCAAACTTTAAACTATAATGCATTGAAACTTTAAATTTATTCCTGACACTAAAGAAAGGTTATAGGCAAAGCAAAATTTTGTAAATGTGGAGTAGTCTACTAAAATATAAATGCGAAAGTTTGTTAGGATGAATGTATAGATGAATTTTTGTTTGGTACTCTTGTTGTAATTGTTATAAGCATACCCAGGACAGAAATA
>DWJZ01003468.1:0-16998 GCA_018249125.1 Asbolis capucinus
GTTTGGGTGTGTAATAGAAATATTTATTTAAGTATGTATTTAAAAGTATATATGTATGTTTATCAGTTGTCTGACCAGCATAGTACAAGCTAACGCTTAGTTTGGGTTCAGCTGGCCGTGTGTGAGTTGTCCAAAGATGTTTATTATATTCATTATTATTATAATTTATTATTTTCTTTTTCTATAGTTAATTAACCTTTTGCATGTGTTGTATTTGATCTTAAATAAATTTGTTTCCTTTCTTTCTTTTTATACCTTATATATGTATAATATTATCGGCGGTGCGAAAAAATACCTGTGTCCTGGCGCTGCCAGTCTGCGCGGAGAAGTTCAGTATGACCGGTATGTACACCCCCGTCACGGCCATCCTGCCCAGCCCTTCTGCCACTATACACGTCTTGCCCACACCTACACGTTAAAAGTAACAATCAAACATTTGTTTGTATTTTATCATTAATTAAAGAACTATTATTTCCTTGCAGCGTCTTCTGCGGCAGACTATTATGTAACAAAACCTTTTATTTTGTGATAAGCAGGCAAACGAGCAGACGGGTCACGTGAATAATAGACATTGAGGACATTAATAACACCAGACTGAGGTGTCACTAATGCGTTGCCTGTCAGGAAGAAAGTAATAGACAAGCATACGCGGGGTAGAAAAACAGACGATATGCAGTATGAATAGGTAACTGGCATCAATTATCAATGTATAGATGACAGAAGAAGAATGGGAAGGATGATGACTAAACGACAGGGAAAAAGAGAAGAACTGGCTCTCAAGCTCCCAGCAAGAGGGTGGTAGCCATCTACACAGGCTTTACAAAAAGATAATAATTTTTCCGCACAGCCCTACCACCGAGTAGCTACGTCTGTACAGCTTCTACGACGTCCTGGTAGGCCAGCCTGGCATTGGGTGTTGTCAGCCTTGTCATGAAACTGAACCTAAAGGGGTTTGAACATTTGGGTTGGTATTTCTACGGAATAGATGGTAAAATAATGGACTAGAGCTTTCTACTATTGCTGGTAAATGTCCTTTATCTATTTTTTCGGGTTAAGTTGCTATTTTGAATTAGTACTAGTGGTATTGGTCGTGACCCCCCTCCCCCTGGATCGGCGCATGATAGTTGGAAGTAGGACTCAATGAGCATTGAGTCGCACCAGCACTGACCTGTGTTCCCAGTGAACATAACGGGCTTGCCGCAGGCCAGCAACTTCTGGAACAAGTATCCATAGCGCACCGTGTCGATGGTGGGCACCAGCGTCTCGAAGAACGGCCGGTCTGGGTCGTACAGGAACTCCGGGATGATCTCCGCCCATACCTTCAGCTTACGCTGTTTCGTATCCATGTACATGTCGAAGAAGTTGAAGCCTTGGGGGAAGCTGGTGGACGTCCCGAGTATGTCATTGGGATTATCGAGTATATCGAAAAACTCAAATTATATACGTAGCTACAGTTTGCGGTATCGAATATAAGTACTGGACATGGTACAAAACGGAAAACATATAAATTCTTTCTGAATATTCACAGCCTATATTCGCATCAAGAGATTGCTATTAACATTATGCGAACTCACTATTCGGCCTCGGCGTACTCCTCGAACTGTCGCTTGATGAGCTCCTCGAACCCCTTACGGTTCCCTTCTTGTATATTTCCGCCAATCGACCACACGTAACAGAATATGAAGCAGTGAGCGAGGTACACCCGCACCGCCTGTTTGTCCGCGAACCGATCGCCCGGCTCCGCCAGCAGCGCGCCCAGCAGGTAGCACAGAGCGCTCACCTTGCTTATGTCCACCTGGTACCAGTTACAATCTTGTGAGCTTCTGCTTCCAACTTACGGGCAGCTTGTGTACGTTAAGCTTTTTAAAGAGTCTGTCACTTCGAGCTGTTAATTGTGTACATTTTTTTAAACACAGAAACTGCTTAAAATTATTTCTATTGACTGATTCTGTATATTTAGGCAAGTCTGATCAGCCAAACATATGAAAAGCCGTTCTACTATTGAATATTGTTAGGCTTAATCGAGTGGAATTCTTCTGTACAGAATGTTGGAGACGAGTTATGCACACGAAGCTTATTGCTAGACCAGTTACATGCCGAAAGGTGGGGTTTGCAGAGAAGTCAAAATGCGGTTAAAATATATATTTTAATTTTACTTAATAACGTATAGAAGGAGTAAAATCTTTAGTTTTCTGTATTATTGACGCAATTTTGCGAACGACATCGTATCGCACTTTCTGCTGCGTCGATATTACACTCGAACGGTGACGACGGTACGCGATGATGGCTACATGCGATATGACTCGATATACATTATATGTAACATTCCTATTTATTACGATATTACACAATGATATAATAGCATACCACTACAGGCATCTAGATTCCAATGACCTCCAACAAAATCTAATAAAGTAATTAAATATCAAACCTGCTTGATGCCAACGCTACACTTCTGGTTGACGTAGTCGACGCCCTTGTACAGCATGTTGTACAGCTCGTAGAGGAAGTCCGAGTTCTCCTGGCTGACGAGGTTCTTCTCGACAGCTTCCCCAAGCCACGAGCGTACGTACGGCAAGTAGCCCAACTCGTTGGGATCGATGTACACCATGCCGCAACGAGACACCGTCGCCGGCGACGCCTGGGCCAGGTCCGCCACCTAGCGTACACATATACATATGTTCTCTGACATCATGCTACTCGAATACAAATCTGTCGATTCGCAAGTTTTTATAAGATACAAGACGCCCGGCCTAGATTAGCAAAATAACACCTGGGACCGGCAGCTTAATATGTAATAATGTTCTGAAATGTTGCCTACAAGTTAAGTTAAGCATTTAAGTCAATGGTATGTTAGGTCCCTTATCGCCATGTAGTTTAGAGATGTGCCTGCGTGTATCTGTGAGTATTGAACACCGTACCTCGAAAACCATGTGCACGTATGGCGTTAGCTTGATGCGCTCGGAATTGGAGAGGCAGAGCATCTTGTTGTCGTCGAGCACCGTGTTCATGTTCTCGATCCACACCGCGTCCACCGGCCCGTCGCAGATCAGCCACTGGTGGTCTGTGGTCTCGCTCTGCACACACCACACATGCGTTACTTGACACTTTATCCCACTACTATATTCAGGAGTTTCGTGGCTTAATGGGGTTTAATGTTCGTAGGAGAACTTGTTTTTCAGAGAGTGGGTGTAGAATTATTTGTGGATATTATTTGTGGTCAGCCATTAAATTGTTGCCAAATATTATTGTGATTCATTGTTATTGGTTCGAGCTAATATTAGCTATTTAATAGTAGCATAAGCGCTCCTGTTGTAAAACCTCTTAGAGTTTGAGTATTACTGTTTTTCGATAAACTCGCTCGAATGTAAGTCTTGTATAACACTTGTTGCGGAAGCATCGATAATAAAGTTTCCCCGAACTACACTGTAATTTTCGCTGGGAACAACAAACATTTTGTTCGGGAGTTTTAACATGCTCAAGCAGTAGCCGCGTCAGAACAATAAGTAGTAAAGTTAGTATGCTGTCCAGCATTAGCAAAGGATATTATTGATACTTTATCTTAATTAAATATTTTAGTACGCTTTTGATAACAGTCTCGACGCTAGAAGCGTACCAAGTGCCAGGCTTCTTTTTTATATCTTTTGAACCTCCCTTGGACTTCCACAAATTTATTGATTTATTTATACCTGGACTGCGGTCCTCAGGCTGAGCGGCAAGATGCCGTCGTGCCACTCGAGGGTCTGCAGGTTCACCTCCCCGTACAGCTCGCCGATGCTGAGACTCTTTGGATTCATGATGTATTTGTGCACGATCTGGTACTGCGTGCCGGGCACGCCATTCTCGCACAGACGGGTGTACGTGTCGCCTAACACCTGCACAACACACAATACATACATCCAGGGAACAAGTTGTTCTTGTAGCGTTGCCTGATGACCTGATACATATTTACTGTCTATCTAGACCAACGATTCTCAACCTTTTTGATAGTCGGGGCAAACAGATGGATGATAAATTTACTGCGGGCCACTAGTAATTCTTAATTAAATACTCTCAGGATTTGCGAAATTAAAAGGTTCTAAAAACATACATGCGCGGGACACTTAAAATCCGTCCGCGGGCCACGTTATGGCCCGCGGGTCTGGGGTTCGTTCCAGGGATGAGCATCCCGTGGCCGGCGCGTCGCATGAAGCCTTTTGAGGATTTTTTAATTTATATTTTTACTCTTAAAAAGTTTATACACTGTGTCAAAACAAAGTAATTAACCTAAAAAAAAACATTGATACTTTTTAAAATTGAAGCAACAATAAAAACTTTACATATTAACTCTAAAACATTTAGTAGATTTGATTCAGTATTTAAAGAATAAATCTGCAAATAGTATTATCTCCTCTATCTATATCTATTTAGTCCCTAATGCAAAAATGAATTTTAAATTGCCCTTTAATTAAAAAGGTTGCTCACCCCTGATCTAGACCATGACACATTAGGACTTAGTTTAGTGCAAGTCTAATATTATTATAAAATTTAATAAGGGCAACATTAGATATGACATCTATGTATGTTAGAAACATACATAGATCCATTCAAGGCATTAACTATTGACAAATCGAATCTATTTTAGGATAAGTTATTTATTATTACTAAAATAATGATACTACGACTATAATAGTAATTACACTAAGCTACTTGTAATAATAGTGGTTTGGTAGAAGGGTGCAAAAATAAATAAAAAACACACAGCATGAAACTGAAATTTTATTACATTTATAAGGTTTTAGAAGCTCCAAATATTATTGCTTTATATGTAGATTCCGTCCGGTGGCAGCGTGCACGGACCTCGAGTAGGCACTTTATGCTTTAACCACACATTACTGACATTATTTATTGAGCGAGTTCCTTGATAATTGTTTTGTCACAAGATTCTACAACTTATTTCTTTTTTATGGCTTCATGCTGCCCGAATGCCTCCGTCATAGCTTAACCATTGAAATCGACTATAACAACCCAGACCGATGGACGTGCCCTCCGAAGCACGGAAACCTTCCTGAAACGTTTGCCACTAGCGGTCACCCACTCGTTTACCAATCGCACCCGCTGTTGCTCAAACTATTAAGATCGCCTCCCACCGAAACAAGCCGCCGGGCTATGAACGCTTCGCTTTCTTTTTTATTATCCGGACAATTCTACTAATACCTATAATACTACTAATGCCTAGGATGGATGGATGTTATTCATCCTCTTACACGCGAATTCAATCGAAATCGCGATTGAATGGAGTTGAAACAAATATGGCACTCATCTAAATTATAGAATCGTATAACACATTTGTTATCAACACGTAGGTGACGCCACCGACGGAAACTAGTCATTAATAAAAGGTATAAAATATCACAAAAGTAAATAAACCTACCATTAGACATGGTCGTTTTTAAATATTGTTCCATTACTCTAGGTAATATATAGGAAAAAAATATTTAAATAATAACGTTCATTTTTAACTTTGTATGTAGCTTCTGCCGCTAGGAACGAATAAGGAATGTATTCAAACACGCGACAAATTTGAATAAACTAAAGCGAGTTGTATAGATGTGACCACTCGGGGCTTCCGTCGTAGCTGGATCACTACCGGATCGCGTTCCATACTACGACAATAAGTACAGTACTGTACTTGTGAAATACTTCGCGCCACACGCCATTATATGTAGTTGTCGGTGGCGAATTTACCAGCACACTGAATAGACTTCAGCCCAGGAAACATTTTTAGGGCGGCAAACATAGGAACTGATTTTTTGGCTACCTCATTAGAAAAATGTCTGTTTGAGTACTCTACTGTCTATCTACTGTACTTGTTATGTGTCTAACTACGAGTATATTCAACAGTTTATCAAACTTCCATATTCTAAAGTAAAACACAATTTTTAAAAAGTAAAACAAAGTGATGTAATGAAACCTTGCACATGCCAGTGCGATATGATATACAGCTATCGTCTTGAGATATAACTAACGTGCAGCACGACAGTCTTCCCGCCGCCGGTGGGCCCCACCAGCATCACGCCCCAGCGCACGATCATGGTCTCGTGCAGCTGGATCACTTTGCGAATCTGACACACCTCCACCTGCAGCTTACGCTCCAGTAGAATCGTACCTGCAGAGTAGCTACTTGTTTTGTTAAATATATTGTTATATAGGTAATGCTACTATTATATATTTGAGGTTTTCATTTCTACATGTAAGGAATCTTCAGTGTAGCCATGTTATAAATTGATAGCAAACGATAACGGAAATTTAAAATAAACTTTTTTCCTTAGCCTATATCCTTCCTTCCTAGCATATTTCTTTCCTTATATATATACCAGTAATAATATTGAATGCTTAATAATAATAAAGATAATGTGCGGAATGTACAAAATAAAAGAGTTTTGTTGGACTATTAATATTTTAGGAAAAACAATGCTTATAAATATGTTTATCGATCGGGGAGCGATAGCTAACAGCCTCGAGCTGCCGCGTCGTGCTACGTCACTGAGATAGCCTCCATTGTTTCCCTAGTAATGTGCAGTGAATCCGTACAGACAATATAATCCTTACACGAAGCCCTACCACCAAGCTGCTGACTTTTGACGCCTCTTACACCACCCTGGTGTGCCAGCACGAGATTGGTGATAGTATTGTAAGCCTCCTCAATAGCAATGGTCTATGCTATTTCCAGTTGATGTGTTGTGATGAGGCGATGAGGTTGTAATAGTGTATGGTCAAGATTGTAGCCTGCAATACTGACGTATTATGTCCTCCATGGTGCCGTAGTCGCGCACGGGCAGCTCGACGCCGGGGAAGAGGTCGGAGAGGATGCCGGCGAACAGTATCGCGTCCGCCGCCAGGAACTTGGGTAGGTTGCTGTCGTTGAGCGCGCACAGCAGGGTCATCTCCTCCGGCTGGTCCGGGCTGGCGCGCTTCAGCGCACCGGCCATCACCTGACACACATATTATATCGGTGTTGCAACTAAATTATAATAACTCAACAATATTGTACACATACGAAACTACATTAAATTATAACAGACTTGGAACATCTTAAAACATACATATTTATTTTCTCCGTTACAATTAGTTCTATATTATGATTTCACTTCAGGATAAGTCGATAATCCTTTTTTAAATTGAGCGAAATAAACAATTGACAAAATCTATCATTGTTGATTCTTAATTAAAAAAGTAACGAGTAATCAATGCACCTGCGTTATAAATACAGCAATGGCAACACATATGTATATCATCTTTTACACAAAGGCGGAGGACGGAGCTGCAATGCGAGCGCAGACAGTATGTGACCATCAAAAGGATTCAATATGCGACAAATTAAAATGCCTTTCAACCCTCGGATCCGCTAATGAAATTTTCCCATTTGCAAATCCCCATACAACGCAACTGCGTTCATTAGCTCAGTCGAACATTCGCAACTGATATGAAATATCATAACATGAGTCAAAAGAGTCCTTGTTGGATTAAGTTGCCCGCGTCGGCGTTCCCGTTTAATTGAAACATAAATGTCTTCAAGTCAAGAGTGAATAGGCCTTTATTAAGTTAGTCCGCTTTACCATCAAAGACTATGTCGCCACTTACCATCAGGTGGTTTTGTATTCAAGCTGCAACTTATTGAAAGAAAGAAATTTCCTTGGTATTAGAATAAAATAAAATGTATACAAATAAGAATGTTAAAGCTGCTGGTTGATAAAAGAGTAAAAGAAAATACTACTAATGAATATGAATAATTATTTAAAATATGTCATATCCTACCAATTTATCAAAAAGTAAAACTAACTATACTGTGTGAACAGTTTAACAACAACGAACATAAAATAGAAAGACATTATACGTACCCAACCCGAGCATTAATCATTAAGAAAAAAAATTGTAATTCCTCTAAGTAAAAACTATTACGGTAAACGTGAAAGATGTTGTATTACGCCTAGACTGTGTAATGAGTTGCCATTGAGTTTACTATTCAATGTTAAAAGTAAGGATCAACTTAAAAAGAGGCTAAAAACACATTATTTATCATTATGCCTATAGTATAGTATAAATAAATAAACATACCTCATAATATGTATAAATGTGTAGTATAAATAATTGTTACACCGTAATATTTCCATGCTAGAATATATTATATACATATGTATACTACTATTCAACGACCGGAATCATATAGATTCCTATGGACACTGAACATAATCTTTATAATTGTTCCCGTATTAATTATTTGTAGTTCTTTTTTATCTTGGTATATATATAATTATTTTTTATTTATTTTTTCTTTTTTTATTCGTATATTATGAAAAATAAAACAACAAACATTAAAATTTGTTACACTTTTGAAATATGTACTTTGTTAATAAGATCCACGAGAGCTTTGCCAATAAACTGTTGCACAGTTTGGCAGATATAAAATACAGTTGTAATAGTACATAAGAGGTTTGATAAATAAATAAAAAAAAAAAAGTCACTGTAGGGTCCTTTACATAATACATCTAAATGTTTACCCCAAAAACTTAGATACAATGCTATAATAAAACCCCACATCGATTATGTAAGCGTAGTTTCGGGAACTGCAGCCAAATGAAATCTAGATTTAATACAAAAAGCTTAGAATACAGTAATAAAGTCTCTTTTTGACTTTAAATTTAAAACACCAACTAATAATGTATAAAATAATATAAAGTAATGAATATTTCACAAAGATGTGTTTATTACACATGTATACTAATAAGCAAAATTCTAAATAGAGATATACATACAAATTTGTCATTAATAAAAAAGCACCAAATAAAAAAAAATATATGGACCGCGAATTACTTAGTAACACGCCGTCCCCGAACAAACTAAGGTAAAAAAACCATTGAATTTGAGGGTGTGAAAGTTGCCAGCCTATATTAAAAATGCTAAAACCATAAATAACTTTGACAAATTGCTGAAATCTCATACAAATTTACATTAAAACATTCACCACACGTCATGTACGAGTACATAATATATTTAACTAAGTATAGTAAGTTGTGTATCTCACTGCTGCAACGACCATCAATGCTACATCCAGTAACATTTTCTATTTGTAGCTCTTTGTCTGGTAAACAACTAGATGAGGGTATTATTGTTTTTAAATTTTATTTTGTCTACCCACTTTTGAATAAATTTTTCGGTACGCTTAATATGCTAATAACTTATTTATAAGCATTTCTCAATAAGTGAATTATTCTTGATGGGAATAATAAGTGGGTTTAATAAGATATTATTTTATTATTATCATTTTCATTCTGTTATTTATTTGCCTACCCCACCTTTCCATAATCAAACAGGGTCAACTAGTAGAGAATGCCATAAGGCATAAGCTTTGCCTTGTAATCCTTATTAGGTCTAAATAAATAAATAAAAAAAAATTGTTAAAAAATGTTATAATACTGTATCTGGCAGTAAAATTGGCAATCCTAACCCGAATAGAAATATTCATCTACGAGTATCACAACAGGTCGGGTATCGAACCCGAGACAACCCTTGCAGACAAGCTCACTAAAACTAGGTTACAAAGCCGTTGTTTTCGAGAACCTAAATAAAGCGCTCAGGGCCAGGCGTGTGGCAATCTTGAATGAACCACAAAACTAAGCAACAGCGGGCCCAGTTGGTAAGAGGCTTGGTGACCGCTGATAACAAAAATATTACAAACATTTCTGAGGAGGACACGTATACCTGTTGGGCCCAGTTGCTATCGTTACATAGCAAACGTTAAGCCACTTTGGAGGTTGTTGGGCGGCATAAAATCTTCCGAAGCTTGTGTTGGCACAACCCCTCCACTAAACGGCATGGGAGCAGCGTGATGGAGTGGAGATGGAGAAGCTCTAGGCTCTAGGCTGGTGATTTGTTGGCCATTAAAGGGCTTAAGCCTTTACAAAACTCATGATAGGTTCAATTACCGAGTTACAATGACCTGTAAATTATGTGTTTGTACAATTATCTAAACTGAATAGTTTTATTTAGTTTCGTTGAACTTTTGTAATCGACCTAAGCTCAAACAGCGTGTGGGTAACGTATTCAATGGTCCGAATAATTTGTTAGTTTTGCCCAACTTGCGCTTCAAACGTTCCACAGCTGTGAAGGTTAAACTTTAGGTTATTTAAGTGTGAAATATTATCATTTAACTTCTGTTACTTGATTCCTTTCTATATTCTACTGATAGTTATACAGGATATGTAGCTTGTAATGGATCGATGTTAGTTCCTCTTTCACGCAAAAACTGCAGAACGGATTTGAATGATGTTCGACAAAGAGATATTTAACATACCTCGTGGAAGAAGCTGCAGACGGAAACCAGTCTATTTTAACTCCGAAATATCGAATACGGGAATAGTTTTATAGGAAAAACTAATAAGATTCCACTTCCCGAGTAAAATGATTTATTTTAAATAAACTAAAATTTATATAATAAACCTTTTTGTTAATTAGAGGACGTTCAGGACATGAATTCTAATCCACCCGTTCGCAAAACAAGCTCAAACCACCAGACTATTACTCTAATCCAACTTGCCTGCGTCGGTGTCGTCCACGTATGATGAAGGAGACTTCAAGAGAAGAGTGAATACGTATTTACTAAGTTAGTGCGCCCTGTTGGGCCCTGTTGGATTAGATATCATCGCTACTTTCCATTAGGTGGGATCGATGTCAAGCAGTAACTTATCCTACGTAAAAAAAATGTCTATCTAAAATTTGGCGATAACGCCCCCTTGTGGACACTGAAGAACTCGAGGCCAGGTTGCGATTTTTAATCTTTAGTAAAACGGAAAAAATGTGGGGCGCTGAAAAATATACGTCTTTTAAAGTGGTCGGTAGACGAAATAAGTTTGAAAACCTCTACTCTAGTCAACCCTGTCAATCTTCATCGTTTTACATAAACTCTATTTGATAGGGTCGAAGTACTCCCAGCTGGACGACGGGTCTCTCTACATCAGTGCGGTGAGCCCTCGGGACCGGTACAATGCCTTCAGATGCAGAGTCCGGGACCGGATCACTGGCACTCAACACTCTAGCAAGTACTATGGTGAGTCACTTCTATTAGCTTCACTTTAAAAAAAATACGAGTTATAGTAATAATATATAGGCTTTTTTTTAATAGTTTCTTGTAACTTAATTTTTATTAGTCTGTTATATTTTTCTATCATTAGAAGACTTATTTTGCAATGTTACTTCCAAACTCAGAGTTTTTAATGATCACTTAAATTCAGTACAGAATCTCTAATGTGCTATTTAACAGTTAACGGCTGAGTGCAATAATTATATTTTTATCTCACATACTGTAATTACATACATACATACTGTAATTACATATATTTTAAAAACAAAATATATGTTCTTGTTGTCCTCATCATACAGCACGTGAACGTGACGTAAAATATTGGTTAAAAAAGTTATTTTACGAAACGCAAAGACGTTGCTTCAATTAGAGGCAGATAATATTGCCAACTAGTTCTACCTAGTACATTTGTTCTACCTATATGTTCTGTCATGAAGACATAATTTCCGTTTTAATATATTTTCATTTTAATAGGTACATGGGTCTTGGCTACCCAACATATTGAGTCGTGGTTGCCTGTAATTGGGAAGGCACTCAGTAAGATCTTATATATCTATATAATACTGAGTAAGTGTTAAGTATTATTTCCGTTGGCAATCCCTAAAATAAATAAAATATAGTTTCTTCATATAAAAGTTTTTTTTCTACAAAGCAAGCTCCTATGGGACACTACATAAATAAATAGACCGACTTCAAAGTTTATTTAGGAATACCTAACAACTACTTTCGTGGCTGATAACACATGTATCAGGCTATAAATATTTCTGATACGGCCAATGTTCACCTTCTTATAGATCATTTGTCGGCTATTTCCTCAAACTTAAAACCTTCAAGCTATTTTCTAGCCATCTAGCTGCACAACATATAAGCCAAACAACAGGTGCACTGCCATACAAAAATGCGATATCAGTTCAATTTAGTTCAATTCAGTTCAACCTAACGAGAATAGATGTAAACTTTTCACCAACGTTTTCCTTGAATTTTTCCACCATTCACAGCGAGTTAAGGTAAGTATACAAGTTGCTGGTTACGCTTAAAGTACACTCTTGACAAATTTTGCTCGAAAAACTGAGCTTGTGTGTTTATGCTAGTATGTGCTGAAGTTTGAAAATATTGTTCAAGATATTTGAGCTAAATGTTTACGTGAAGTTTTCGCTATTTTAATGGCAACAACGAACTGAGGTAGTCTACCTGTTGCCGTTTCCTGCAGACCTGTTCTTACCGAGCTTAAGTCCAGGAGATTAGAGGAAATTAACTTCAGGAACTAGGTACTGCGTTCGCAAATTCCTGTCTAAAACACAGCTCAAGTCGGAACTGGACTTACGTTAGTATTTTGGTACTGCTACCAAGACATCCGATCCGTGTTGAACTTTCATTATCTCTAATTTTTTACATGGTAACAAATAACGAAATAGTGACAATTACTTTCTCTCTCTCTCCGAAACCTGCACTCCTGAGAGTTCTTCATAAGGTTTTCGAAGGTGTGTGAAGTCCGCACTTGGTCAGCGGTGGACAATGTGCTATAACCCCTTACATTGTGAGGAGACCCGAACCCAGTATTGGAACTCGTTCTCGCTCTTTCTTTCTCTCTCTCTCTCTCTCTCTCTCTATCTTAATCTAAAGAACCAAATGCCGTGTTCTCATATCGTGAATATAAGACCGCATATAGTAATTACTAGTTGGGTTTTTTCCGTACTACAAAATGTATTCGGTTTTCCGAATCACGCGAATCGAAGATAAATCGTATACTTATCATGCCACTTAGGTTTATGATCAAATTTACAAGCTACGTCCGTATCTTATAAAGGAATATAAAGTAACGTCATATACAGTCTATAGTGCTCTGGAATAAGTTACTGACTAGGGAGTTTCATAAATTGAGTCACAAGATATATATTATATATTTTTAATTTTTCTATGTCTAGAGTCTTTAAGGAAATCAATAATAAATTGAACTTGTTATATATTTCATGTTTTGCGAAGTAAATAAACGATATAAAAAAATAATCATCGAGCAACCCATAACTGTCCCACTACTGGGCTCAACTCTCCACTGACAATGTGACAGGTACAAACCGTAGTCTACCAGGCCAAGTGCGGATTAATGTACTTCACACGTCTTTGTGGACTTTATGGAGAAGTCTCTGGAGTGCAGGTTTCCTCACAATATTTTCCTTTGTCGACGCAAGCGATAATCGACTAGTGATACTAACGTAACTTAGAAGATTAGAGGTGTTCGCCGCAGGATTTAACACTGACCCTCCCGCTTGAGAGACCAACGTCCCAAACACTAGCCTATCACTACTAAAATAATAAAATAAAACTTGTAATGAAATTGGTAATATCTTAATTATTTAGTTTGGAATTTGTGTATGATGTGTTTGCGTGTAATTTATGACTACATAATTGTAACTCAGTGCGACACTTTGCTGACTCCCAGCTCCTAAATTTGTGACGTAAAGTACATGGTTGTCACCCAACAACGCGCTATGGCGAATTTATTTGTTCTATGCGTGATTTTGGTTTTTATGCCTCATTTATAAAATCTTTTTGCTCCTAGGTCACATTATAGTAACAGAGCCCAAAGGTGGAGTGAGGCCACGTGTGGTGATGGAAACTCGCTCAAGAAGAGTACAGCTGGGCCACGATGCTCGACTGCCCTGTGCCGCTCATGCCTGGCCGGTTCCCAGCTATCGGTAAGTATTTCAACTTTACTGACCTTACCTAACACTAGCAACGATTTCTATTGGCTTAAATATGGCTTCACACGAATGAACTTATTGCAACCCGACTTGTAGCAACCCAACCGGCCTATTCTCGTTTCACAAGTCGTAGCTTGTAGCGACTATGTCGTTGAAATGCAATTTAGTGAATACTTAATTCGAATTGGCAATCGGTCTAATATATAAACATATAGTGTAAATTATATAAAAACTTCTAAAAACTCGAATATAAATTTAGAGAATTGCCTGTTAAGCCCTACATTATAGTACAAAAATGAAACAAGGGCAGTTATTATGACATTATTTTAAAATAATCGTGTTATTTCTATGAAAATTATTAATTATTATCGCTGAGTCGTTCAATGGAATACAATAATCCTGAAATCGATTCTGTGAAACCGGATTTCCGCATTGGAGTTGAGAATTAATCGCTTTAAGCCTTCAGCAGTTTATTGGCAAAATTTCTGGATGTTGGTACAAATGTACACATAAAGTCCAGGACGTATCAATAATATCTTTTGTAAATAAACCATTAATTTATACATTTTCAGATACTGCACATTATATACATATTTAAAACTAAGTCGAAGCATTGTATTAGTCACTATTTATAACTCAAAAATGGCCAACTATTTTAATTATTTTTGATTGGTCTCTGCCCAAAAAATAAGTATTCTGTGTCTTTTGAAAAACTGATAAATAAAAATCTTGTATAAGATAATTATCTTATTGAAGTAAACCAAAGAAAATTTCCGATTATGTTAAAATTTATTGTACATTAAGTAGGTACTTAATGAAGAATATCATTATAGAATGTACACTGCAGAAGTACGTAACATTTCGAATATGATGTTACAAATATCAAATCCAGTATATAATCTTTAGAAACTTCAGCAAACATTTTTATTTCACTTTTATTCACAAAACTCCTTCATTCCACGAGCGACTGAAATGGAATCACGAGAAAAAGAGATTTCGTTGGGCGTTACAATCCGTCTATTCAACACAAATATGACAATAAAAGTCTCTATGAAATCAGAAAAATATCTGCAGTGCTATCCTCTGTAAATATCAATTTGAATATTTCATATATGAGATGGTGTGGTTGCTTAAATTGGTCGTTTTATTTTGTCATAAAGCCGTTTTGATCCTGTGTTGAGGTTTTACCTCAATTTTATAATCCCAGCGTGGCGTTCGTTTTAACTGGCAAGGAGAAATTTAGCGTATGGAACATGGCAAATTGCATTACACCCTCGTAAATTTATCTGCGTCTATTACACATTTATACACGCGTGTGTATAAACCGTTGGTATAAAATCCCGTTTGAATTTTTAACGCTTTTAAGCACCTCGTCTCGTACGTTCTATTTTCTGATGTGACGTTCCACTTTTTATGTGAAATCAAATATTTTTTTTTATAAAATATTCACGTGCAGAGTAGGTATATATATTTTATAGGTATATGCTTTAAAATTCACTCCACATAAACTAAGGTACGAAATTAGGATGACTTATTTTATGTATTTGGTAAACATTTTAAAGAACGAAAACCTTACTTTTTACCATATCTTTTCTTACTTTTAATGAAAGACTACAGATTTTTTATGGTTATATTCATTTTGTTTATTTAATTAAAAGAAAAGCAACCAGATTTTACAGTCTTAGCACTTAAAGCGTAACTTAAAAAGAGATTATAAAACCTCTAACAAAACTCTTAAAGTGATCACGAAAGTAATTTAATTCAAATTCGTTTTAAGTAAAATTTTATGTACTTAAATATTTATTTTAATTAATGGAAATAGCCAATAATAGGATGCGGCGCATCGTAAGACACGAGGGCACATGTAATCCTAAATACCTAGATCATACAACGTGTTCTCGTAAGAAAACCCCCTCTTTAGCCCCCAGATACATAGATCACAAGAAGTCGTTTAGGGGCTGACTTAAACAACCTGAATAAAACGAAAATGACTGCTAGTCCGACAAACGTGGCGAAAAGATAAATATTACGTACAATGTTAATAATGAAATTTGATACATTTTTACAAAATTGATACACGAAGTCCTGCCAAACACATGACGCCGTCTGTTACGATATCCTGTTTTGTCTGCTAGGTATGAGAGTTAGTACACCGAGCCGCCTCTATATTTTTTATTAGCATTTCCATAGAATTACAATTACGTAAAAATATTATTATGAATGTGTAAAACAAACGCTGTTGAAGGAAAAATATAAAATTGTAAAGTAAAATACCCCCGTATAAGTAAAATGTTTTTAGAATTGTGTACAATAATGGACGTTGGCACAGAACGAGATTCTTTCAATGATTATTTACTTTATTATAGAAATAAAAATAAGAACAAAGACAGGGATTCTAAAAAGAAAAATATTTTTCTAGAGTATAGATATTAGCGGCGAGTGATGTTGTAAGTTTGTGTTATGCTTTTGGAATATGTGTAAAGATAGTCGAACAAATAAACCAACTCACTGTAATTAGAATTTTCGTGTTAAACAAAATCTTCCTAATTAGATTTCTGAACTATCAATATACATGAATACGTGAAGCAGAAATATAGACTACAAAGACATTTCGGTCGAACATTCGGACCAATTTTAGTTACGTCTGTTTTGTCGGATATCATTGGATTACGGGACTTGGTTACAGATATTCTCTATAAAGCTGTAGAATATCACTTAGCTCTATTTTCAATCATTTCTGCAGCATTAAATATAAAATTTTCACACAAGTTGGGTTGCATTATCGAAGTTTTCATATGAATCCCTAAAGTTTTTTAAAATATTTTATTTTAATGTTAATCTGAGATAATGTAGGATTTTAATAGTAAAACATTTTTTTAAAATCACGGCCCAGTCGTTCTGAAGCCTATTTTTCTCACATAAACAAATCATCAAATCTTTCTCCTTTATTATTAGGACGGTAGGACGATGCGCCATCTCGTAGCGTAGTTTTAATAATAAATAAATATCTTTGGATAACTCACACACGGCCATCTAACCACAAACTAAGCGATAGCTTGTGCTGTGGTGATCAGATATCTGATAAACTTACATATATACTTTTAAATACATACTTAAATAGATATTTCTATGACACACCCAGACACACAGAAAAAACATTCCTGCTCATCACAGAAA
>DWJZ01003469.1:0-16998 GCA_018249125.1 Asbolis capucinus
GAAGTGCGCGCCCTGGGATACGAACCCGGACCCCAGAGTAGGAGGCCGAATTAACCACAAGGCTATCACCCTTTTTATAATACGCATGACCAAATATTGAGGACTGTCTCCAGACAACGGAACTCTTCAACAGTTAATAAAACAATTATGAAATTTTATGTTTCTTCGTAATTAGACTTCTATACTCTATAAAGATAGTATTTTAAAATAAATTAATAAAGCTTTTTTTTCGAGTGCCAATATTTCAGCTGACGCAGCAAACCAGTGGTTGGCACAATGAAAACCACTTAACCATAAAAGTACCTACGCCACGCAACGCTCCAAAGGAAAATATTAATCTCTTAATCTTCAAAGCAATCACACAGCATTATCTACAAAGCGATACACATTTCCAGTATTAATCATATCCATGCCCTTTATAAAAATTTGACGCATTATCAGACCGAACTGGGTTTGCGTCACAATAACTACTGCAATTAGTTACCATCTGGGTACCTCTCCATCAAACCAGTGGACCAGTGGAATATGCTCTAGGCCTCCTCAGTGAGAGAGACCCTTAGTATTGGGTTGGGAGCCATGTGACCATGCGCCATTTATTTAACTATTTCTAGCAACTTTAATATAGAATATTCTAGAATGTTTAACCACTGACAGTGGAATTCTGTACGTGCCGCGTCGCTGCAAAGAGCTTTGCTCCGGCTACCAGGTTTTGGTACTTACAGCCCTAGCACAGGAGTCGGCAACCGGCGGCCCGCTGGCGTTTATTTTGATCGTTCTGACGACGACACATGAAATGTGGCACGCGCCCTATAACATTGCCCTAACAAATCCAAATGAATATATAAATATACCAATATATACTCATAAAATTCGGTATCGTGTACATACACATATTTGTATTAAAAATTTCACACTCCATATACATAATTCAAAAAAAGCAGAAATGCTTTCTCTTTACGTAAATTATACTAGTAGGTCGTTCTGGCTTTGCACGGGTAGACATTTATTCTTTAACTACGTAGGCAGCCGACCGCATGTTCAAGGTCGCCCCCCTCATTTGGGTGTACCCTCTATCGCTGTAAACAAAGTCAATTTACTCAAAGATAATGTTGTATTGTAATGGTAAAAAAATTATTAAAATTGATCCGGTACTTATTTGAGTTTATTTATAAGAAAAATACAAATCTTTCCTTTTTACTATTCTACTGAAATTATAAATGCCAAAGTTTGTGAGTATGAATGAATGGATAGGATTTGTTGTTCCATCATGCAAGATATACTAAACAAATCTGAATAAAATTTGGCACAGGGATAGATTATAGTCTGGAATAACACATGGAATATTCTTATCGACATACCACGCAGCCGGAGCTGTGGGGTGTCCCTGGTCTTAATATAAGGACAACGAGGATTAAAAAATTCTATGAAATTTGTTGTTTTAGGAAGCCAACTAAGACTGCAGCGCGACAGGGCAATAATTCTTGAAACATTATTTTATTATTCTTTTCATTGTAATACATTTACAAATGTTGGGAGTGACTACATTTACCTAATCCCAAAACAATGTAAGCATGTGACATTGTTTCAGAATAATTGTTCATAATAAAATCAGCCAATTGCGCTCAGAATAGGTTCTGCTGCACCATGAAATATTTAATAACTAAAAAAACCTGTTTCTGGTATTAGAAGCCAAGGGGGTTTTTTTTGACATTTCGACCCAGTTCAGGGGTTGATGAGGGCAAATCAGATGTGTTTTAGATGCACATGTAAACTATGTGGTGAAGTATAAAAATAACATCCACATGTGTTCATTGATGGCACATTACTAAGCGTCTCTCGTCACACTGAGAAGGCCTAGAGCATACTCCACCAAGCTGCTCCATCGCTGAAAGGTGGAAGAGTTAGTGACCAATTCAAGTGTCGGAAGCCAGAAGGCCTCTGACATGACTCCACAATTGCTATTTAACAAAAAAAACCGGGACCAATGGCTTTACTTGCCCTCCGAATCACAGAAGTGCTCATGAAATTTTTTGCCACTAGCGGCTAACCTAACCCACAAAACAATAATCTAATAAGATACATATTATTTAATGAAATACCATAATCTAACCTGATTCTAATGGATTAATAAAACTTACTCCTATTCATGAGTCTTATTTGACAAATTATAATAAGTTAAACAATGAAGAAACCATAAAATTACTAAAGATAAGCTGTTAGAAGAATCTAATAAGCAATAATAATTAATATAAGAAAATATTCCCACACAATATTGTTTTATTTATTTTTAGTCTGGCAATTATATCAAAGTGCTCCTAGCCTGTTGGTTTATGGTCATTTTAGTTATTGAGAGAGGAATGGAACTTAGGGAGGAAGATGGGCAACCAATAGTGGAAATTCTTGAGCACACCTTCAGTTCTGATCATTAGATCTCAATAGTTAAAGTTGAAATCATTTGGGTGGTATAATAATAAATAACTATAATGACTAAACACTCCATCAACACACATTAGTGAAGTGTGGTAGAATGTTCTCGGCCTACTCACTCAAAAAAAAATAGCGCTCAGTAGCATGTAATACTAGTGGGCATTTACAATTAAATGAATGAAACCAATTCCATATGTATAAATTTAGTAATCTTTATCTAAGGTCTTGTTACTGTAGATACACACTGTACTGTAGATATACACAAGTACCAATGTTGTCCAATAAGAGTACAATTTCATATCACAATTAATAATTATGCAATGATCACTACCATTAAACCTTGGATAACGTGAATTTATAAATCAATGAATTTGGAGTCTGTTCTGAATTGAAGTTAAATCAGTTTTTGAATCATAGAGAAGTTTGAGAGTGAGTTGTCTTAAGCATACAATCTAGACTAGGGTTAGCGAACCTTTTTGCATGTACATGTCATTTTTCTAGAAGAATATTTAATGAGGCATGACCCCAAAATAATTTTAAGTTTTTAATTAAATTTCAATTGATGATGACGTGCCCAAAATATTATGTTGCTTGCTATTAATGAGATGCGTGCAATTAGATTTATGTTAGGACCTCTATAACCCTCTCCAGTCTAGGACGCAGTGTTGTAATTCAACAAATTAATCAAATATGATGATATACCCAACAACCTAATTCAGAATTTTACTGTGCAAGTAGGTGCTGAATACTTCAATCATACATCTAAACATAGAACTCCTCATTGCTCTGTCGTTCATGTACCGAAAACAATTATTCAATGCAAATTGATTTCCTTTCATAGATTGACATGGAATTACAACTACATACACACAATAACAAATTTTCCTGTCTTTTGTAACCCAATTTCATATGGTTCAATAAACTATGCCCTATGGATTTGATTGCCATTTTTCTTCTAGATATTTCTTTTTGGACATGGAGCATAAATGGACATAGACATGTTTATTTTATTTGAATTAACCTTCTTGACTGTAGTAGATTCTTATAAGGATCTTTATGTTGCAAAGATATATTTATTTCTTTACAAGTTGTTAAGAATCAATGTACTTTTAGATGGCAAGATATACTAACTCTGACAAACTCATCCTTACATTAACAATATAATCGAAGGGGAATACAGACAAAGACAACTTATTCTAGTCCTTAATGTTATTCATGGTGGAAATAGAAATGAAACACTACATTTATGCCAGTGGGATGTTGACGACAAAGGGAGCAACCAACGTGCGTCGGCTCATTAGGTGCTGACAACAGAATTGGGGTATTAAATGGAATTTAAATCATATTTAATAAATTTATACATTGTAGTAGATACTCATCATTTTAATATTTAACAATTATCAACGTAAGTATCATTATATTAAATGAATACAAGAATAGACATTATAAATTAAATACATTGACCTGACCTAATAGCACCTTCCGTTTGCCTCTAATTGGATTAAAAAACATTACCGCCAACTGCGACTTGACGCCATAATTTATTTTTTTATTTTTTTACAAGATATACGTACCGGTTTTACAGCCACTTTCAAAGATTTCAGGTTCACTCATCAAACGACCAGCGTTATATTAAATTTTGCACAAATACCGGCGCACGACATTGCGAAACTTATTGGGTAACAAAACAAAGGTCAATTTATTTCGACGCGTTCCAAACTTTTCGTTACAATTGTCGCGCACAACGTAACACACTAATACAGCCAATTACGACCAATAATGTCTAAATAATACGATTTAACAAACAAGATGTACAAACATCTGTAACCCGTAAAATAGAGTAGCACGGAAAGCACAAGCACAACACTGATACGTTAGTATCACGGTTTATTGCCCTCAATAGCACTCGATCAGTGCATTTAATAACAAATCAAATCAGAGTATGTATTTTACAGTTTTATGCTTCACAAGGCACGAAATTATCCTTTCTGATTTGACGTTCTGTCTGCGACATGCGTGCGTGAGTGCGTGACGTGCCGTTCGTGTTGTGAGGTGTGAAGTGAAAATTTACAGATTAAATAAAACTAAAGATGTTTGAATTAAGAAACTTTAATTCTAATTCAAATTTCATGGAAAAAAGGTCCGAGAATATTAGACAACAAAGTATTATATACTTAGTCGAAGATTTAACTCACTCTGGAAGGGCTTCGGCAGTTTTAAAATAAAGTTATGTTTCAATCACCAGAAATATGAGGTTTTCATTTATATGTAAAAAAAATCGCTGCCCTAGCCTATTCATTGACACTAAATAGTGGCAACATAATGTAGTATCCATAACTAGTCTGTGCTTAATGTTGAGGTTAAAATGAAAATGAAAATTTTGACATATGATTATTGACTTTTTGTCAATTTTGACATATTCATAGCATATTCCCGGTAGGTCTTTCGCATTTATTTTGTTTTCAACGTCTCGATTTTTATTACTGAGGTTATTTATATTGAAAGCACTAGATTTATTTCTAAAAAGGGCAAAAGAAAGCAAATCGACAATATGTCATCATTTCTCTGTTTTATTTGCCACAGTACTGTTAACGCTGAAATAAGTGAAGAAACTCGTGACAAATACAGAGAAATAGTTGGTATGAATGTAAGTCTGTTTTTCATCAGTAATATTATGTTTAATGGTCAGATTGTTACTATAACCTAAGATCAGGTTAGATAGTATGGGTTAATTTTTTACATTTCGCACTACACTTGCATAAGTAGCTCGTAACCTTTCGCTCAAGTTAATGTTTTTTTGCTGTATCCCTCATGTTGCAAGAGACAAAATCAGTCCAACAGGGGGCTAGTTATGATTTTTCAAAGTGCACTGTATCTGTCCTATAGTTACCCGCATCCTTGAGTGTAGTAAACGATAATAAAAAGAAACCAAAATATTCGAAATATTCTAGAACTTATCATTATAGTATGTTTTTTTACAGCTATGTCCAGACTCCCAGCTCTGCCACATTTGCTGTCATGTTCTTAATAAGTTATCCCTATTCAGGTCTATTTGCTTAAAGAGAAGCTTAGAGTATCCGGTATTGTTCAGGTATGGCCTTAAATCTATGAAATAACATTATTATTAATAAACTAAATATGTAAAACACCACCTTTCTTACTGAAGTGTTCAGGAGAATCCACTCCTGAACACCTGAAGCTTCTATAGGTATGTGGTGGCAGGATCTATCTATCACCCTCCTAGCTAGACCCTCATACTTATTTGTTTTCATAAAATAATTATAATTTAATTACAAATCAGTTTTCCTGAGCTCCTCCTAAATCTAAAACATATCTACAAAAGATTTGTGCGTATTTTATTCACATTGTGAAGTTGAATATTTTTAATTATTTAATAATATTAGACATGCATTAATATATTCAATTCTTTCGCCTAATAATTGTGACTACATACTTTTTAACTTTTCAGTGAAAAAGGTACAATCAACTTACAGAAAACCAGTATTGAAATATTAGAAATACCAGACTTAACTGACTCCTGTGATCAGTACCAAGGTTTTACCAAAACATACCAGTTTATCCACAGTTCAAATGACAGCTATACTGATAATAATAATTGTGGTTCAGAGAATATTAATCAATATGTTGCTCTAGAAGAAGATAATCAATTCAAGGGCTATTTTAATCCCATTGAATCAGAATATAAAATTGGAGAAGACAATGCTCAAAATATTGATGAAGATGAAGAAACACCTAAAGCTAATGTTGATGAGGATAATAATGGACTAGTTGATAATCATATAACATATGATAATTGTTATACAGATAATTTAGATGATTACAATGAATCTAAAGATGACATTGATGATACTAAAAGAATTTATGATAATATTGATAATGCTTGTATTAATGATAATGATGAAATAAATTATAGTGATCATGATTCAGTAGATCTTGTTGAAGCAAATAATGAATCTATTGTAAATAATGAATCAGTCCCAGGTGCAAATAAACAAAAAAATAAGAGAACAAAGAGAGTGTGTAAGAAGGTAATGTTAAGTGTAGAAGAACAGAAAGCGGCCTTAGAAGCTCAGAGAAAAGAAAAAAAGTACTTGGATGCAGAATTTAAATGTTATAACTGTGCTTTGCCATTCTTGTTCAAAGACACCTACCAGGCACATATGATGAGGCACGAGGAGGTTAGTATATAAATTTATTTAATTCTATTCATAACAACACTTACATGATTATTGGAAATTTTAAGAATTTCAAGTTTAGTAAATTGGTACTGTTACTAACTCACAAACAACTGATATTAATTAAAGTTCATTATAGGGGTACATTAAGGATTAATTTTAACAATACAATTCCCTCGAGGTTGTAAAATAGGAAAGATATAGTGTGCACAGGAATTTCACAACTTCTGCTTTATTCCACCCTCTTTCTATAATTGAAGAGCAAAAGGCACTGCATATGTCCGTCCTTTTGTTGTTGATATCCATGTCATACAGACAACATACTTTTATATTTATGTCAAGTGTTGGTGTTTCCACCCTTTACAATATAGATGTCTTCATGACATTAGTGAGTAGGACTATACTAAGTTGATCTGTTTTCCATCCAGAGATAAATTGCCACTTAGCATCAGGATTGTATTAACATATAGTATGTAAATAAAATGTAAATTTATTTACATTATAATAGAACAGGATAATAATATATGGTTTTATTGATCTCCACAGTCAAACGGTGAGTATCTCTGCCCAATCTGCACGCTCCGGTTTGCATCGCCAGGCGGGCTACGTGCGCACACGCAAGTGCACGCGCGCAGGGGCGTGCCCGAACCACGCCCCGCCCACCGGGCCACGTGTCATCTGTGTGGTCATCTCCTTAAGTAAGTGTTTGCTCTGCGCATCGGTATGTGCTGTCGGTATGATGAACTTCCATGCAAACTTTTATTCCCCTATAACCTTACTTCGACCCCTGAAATCTCTTATCTTTTCGCCAATAAGTTATAATTTTTGTCTGGCTCTAGAGTATCACTGTACAAAATTTCATCAAATCCGGTTAAGTGTTTTAGGTGAGATAACGAAACGCTTACTTTCGCATTTATAATACAAGCTGACGTCTGCCACTCCGCCAGGTTGTTGTGTCGATAAAAAGTAGCCGTGCTATGTACATTGCAGTTGAATCTGTCTCTGTGTCAAATTTCATCTAAATCCTTTTAGTAGTTTTATTAAAAGACTAACAATGATCCAATTTTCCGTCAATCTTCACAAACCATCTCATTTATAATATTTCTTTCAGGGATGCGAATGGTCTCCAGCAGCATCTTCGGAGGGTGCACATGTCTAAGGGAAACAGGCTGTACTCGTGCACCGTGTGTGGCGAGAGTTTCCCCACTCAAACTACGCTGAGGACACATATGATGTGAGAATATTTTGTTTGCATTAAATGTGTTAAGAAAATGGTCGGCAATAGATATATAAATTATCAACTTAAATGGCACAAACACTAAATATCACAATATCTTGATTCTGGAATACATTGGGGAAAACCATATTCAAATTGGATACGCCATTTCTGAGTTTAGCATGTGCAAACGTACAGGTAAACAGAGAATTCGACGGAAATTCATAAACTCATTAGTTTGAGTCGTATTCTTTTCTAAAAACCTTCAGTAATTTTCTCTCCCCAATTACATGATAGCGAGCAATTACAAATTACTATGTAATTAGGCTCCGTCCGCGGTTCCCCCCGTGTGGTACCAATATTGGTAAAAAGTAGCTTGTCTTTCTACAGACCATTAACTATCTTCATATCAAAAAACACGTCAGTAGCTCGGTCCGTTTAACTGTGAAAGACGAATAAACACACACAGTTTTATTTAATTGATTGCTTTTTATTACAGAAAACACATAAAACGCAAGTTCACATGCACAGAATGTCCAGCGGTATACAGCAGCCCGTACACGCTGGCTCAGCATAAGAAAAAGCACTACAGTGCACCGGAGAGACACCACTGCGGCATCTGCGGGAACCACTACAGCAGCAGGAAGGGGCTGCTGGCACACCGACGCACTGCCGCCGCACACCAGCAAAACGCGTGACGTATATATTTGTTAATATTAATCGATCAGAAACTGCCCTCGCTTAGCTTTTACAGAACTAGTTACCAGTAAATGTAGTTATTGTGACATAACTGTAAAAGTTAGAGATGTGATGTCGCGGACTTATTAGTAGATACTGATGTCCTCTATAAAAGTGTAGTACATCACATTGCCCTATTGTTAATAATTTTGGCAGCGTACGCGATGTAAGGATTTCTTGCGGTATTTATTTTCACACGTCGGGTTACGTTATCGAAGTTTTCATACGGACCCCTAACATTTTTGAAAATATTTTGTAGCCATTTTCATTAGGGATAATCTAGGATTCTAATATGGAATGTATTATGAACGATTTTATGCAAAACCGTGACAGGGAATTGTAACCAACCACGGGAATGTTTTTATGGACAATAACACTAATTATTGTTTAAACAATCAGTTTTTTTGTCTTTCTTGAAATATGTATTAAAAAGTCTAATAAAATTTGTCTAAAACTTATCAACTTCCGATTTAGGTGTATGTTCCCTTGCAAAAGGATCCTTCATGAGTTTTTTCTTGGTTAGACTCAATTTTTATCTAAATCTGTTCGGCAGTTATATAATTAAATAAGTTCACTTTACCTGCAAAGTATATACAAGATGAGATTGATAATATAATATTTACTTGCAGTCTAGAGTGTCCTGTGTGCAACAGAATCTGTCCCAACCAACGGAGTCTGTCGCTGCACATGCAGGCGATACACTCGAACACCAAGGATCATGCGTGCCCACACTGTACTGCCAGGTATGACCAAGTTGATAATCATGTGATTTTAAAGTCGATTCTATGTGGACTGTATACATTATGGGTACTTACGATATATGTTTTTCGCGCTATTTCGACCCAGTTGCATGGATCACGGTCCCAGCTGAACTCATCGTCATTGCAACCCAGAATTGTCCCACTACTGGGCTCGGGTCTCCACTCACTATGTAAGAGGCACAGGCCATAGTGCACCACGCTAGTCAAGGCCAAGCGCGGTTTGGTGAACTCGAAATATCGCTATGAAAAATATATATCGTGGGAATCCGTAACATAACTTTGCTAATTATAATTAACTCGCTTTGCCCGCGATATATATATTATTCTACTATACGTTTGTATGTCACTGACCTCCTCTTTAACGGCTGGACTGATTTGAATGATTTTTTTGTATGCGATTGGATGGCAACCTGAATGGTTTAGATTCACAAATCAGCCCGGCAGATGGCGCTGTAGTCGGTAGTCGGTATCTATTTTCTTCTACTGCAAGTAAATGGCTCATTTTGGTTTCGAAATATTTGTGGAAGTTCAAGGGAGGTTAAAAATGTAAAAAAAAGGTTCCCCAGGTCAGCTAGTTTGTTTATAATATGCCAAAGTATTATTGTTGAAGCAATTCGAGTTTTAAAAAAAATCTATGTATAATAAATGAATAATAAGATACTTTTCAAATACAATTTAAAATTAATGTAGCTAGTCTATTGTTGCAGATACTCAACCCGCCGCTCGCTGCTGCGCCACGTGGCGTCGCACACACAGAAACCTCAACCCTCAATTGCTGTGTGTCACTTGTGTGGCAGTAGTTTTAAGGTAAAATGCTCATATTTATATAAAAATATTCTATAAATTAGTGCTTTACTATGATCCCGCCTGATGGTAAGTGGTGACGTGGTCTCAGATGGTAAAGCCCACTAATTTAGCAATAGCCTATTAAATATAACCTACCATACCTACTTAGAATCGTTAATGCTTACTTAACTGACTTCCGAAAAATATAGTGTCATTCGAAAATAATAACTTCGAACACGAAACAGCTATATGTATACCTATTATATATATATCTCGCTCACTATTGCTTAACTTCGTTGATCATTGAGAATCGACGCAAGACGCTGTCAAGGACTAACTTATGATGATACTAGGGTCCGCCCGCTGAAACGTCGGCGTGATATGTTGATAAAAGGTATCCTATGTATTATACCAGACTAATCTATCCCTGTGCGAAATTTCATTCGGATCAGTTAAGTAGTTTTTACGTGAGGGAGTCCATCCATGCATTCTCACAAACTAGCATTATATTGTAATTTATATATATTATATACATTTATAATAAAATAATATAACATTCCCGTTCGACTACAATGTAAATGTCTTCAAGTCCAGAGTGAATAGGCATCTACTAAGTTAGTGAGCTTTACCATCGAAGACTTCATCGCCACTTACCACCAGATGGGATATTAGTCGAACGCTAACTTATTTATGTCAAATAAATATATATACATATTTATGTATATAATATTAGTAGGAAGTAGGATTGCTTGTGATATTAATAATTTGTGTTTTACAGGGGAAGAGCAAGCTGAATCGACATCTGAAAAACGTATGTGAGAAGGCTATACTAGAGGAGCAACTTGCGTCTTTGTATGAGTGAACTTTTGAATATAATAAATATAAATTAACATATAATTTGCTTGTAATTTCCTGGCTTATGAGGCCCCGGTGAAAAAAGATAGGTCGATAGAGGGTGTAATAACTTGTTGAAAATTAAAAATAAAAACATTAACTGATTTAATTCTGCAATAAATTAAAACATTGTAATGCAAAGTATGATATCAAACTGTATCCATCCATAGCTTGGACTATGAGTTTGTTCAGGACCTCCCCACATCGCACCAACACACACTCTTTAACACCCCCGCTGCTGCCCACACATTTTTTATCCGGATTCCATTTTTTCCTCCAAATATCTGCTATCGAACTTCTTTTTAATACTATATCCTCTTCTTGGGAGTTCTGAGTTCTCTGTTGACTTAAATTTTTGTAGACTAATATATTTTTTATCAAAATCTCCAATATATGAAAGATATATGACAAGTTTTCTGTCTGGACGGTTCTAGAAGCTTCTAGAAGTTCTTCGTTAGTGAGTGTTGTGTGTAATTCTTCTAGGATAGATATGATTTTTTCTGTTGTATATTTCATAATGTGAGATGATTTGTTTAGTAGAAAGAGACGATAAACGTTTTCGTCTCTTTTTAATAACTACAATATATAATTATTATATTAATCATCTTTGTAGTATTCTATTTTTCCATAATAGGTAAATAACGTAAAATTATATGATTTTAAATTCGACTCATCATGGACCGTATACATTAGGTTACGGGTACTCACGATAATAAGCTCA
The DNA here is from genome assembly GCA_018249125.1 of Asbolis capucinus. Lineage (NCBI taxonomy): Eukaryota > Metazoa > Arthropoda > Insecta > Lepidoptera > Hesperiidae > Asbolis > Asbolis capucinus. Next base: position 11,740 of record DWJZ01003469.1, read on the forward strand.
GCCTGAACCAAGATCCATGCTACTGAGTCGAAATATATCGTGAGTAAACGTAACACAGACCTAATATTTATAATGTGAAAAAATTATTGCAGAGTGGGAAACCACACCTATATATCCTTTTAAGAATTTTTAATGATCCAAGTTTGATATCATGTCATTAAAATTAACAACAAAATATTTATTTCACATAAATGTTACTCAGACTACCATCCGAACCCGGAACATAATATTACAATTTGGGAAACCACGTTCCATTTCTGGTACAGAGCCACAGATAGGGTTGAATAAGTAAATTGAGAAAAATTGTTGTAGAAGAAATAAAAAAAATATATAGAGATGTTTAATTTTGAGGATTTTTACTTCACCTTATCAGCTGATTCTTCTTCGTATATTTCTTTCAGTAAGGAATTTACAATATCCAAATGTTCTTCTAGAAAAGATGGATACTTCTCTTCTTCGTGTAATCTGTCTATCAGACGTCCTAATGACTAGGAAAATGGATATTTTTTAGCAATGTTACTATACCATATAAAAGTATAATAATTCTGTAAAGGATTTCTTTTAGCTTTTCTAATTTTTTTATGACTAATTAGCACAGTAATACAAACCTTTGATATTTCGTTGGTGATTTCTTCTGTACTCACTACTAGTGGACATTGTGAGATGTAATTTAGAAGGCATTGTGCTGATTGGTTCATAGAAATGTTCGAAGATTGTACGGCTGCTGAAAATGTTATTAAGTGTGTTAGCTCCTTAATAATAATATACTTTGAGACAGAAAAATAGTAAACTGGACTTTGGTGGCCACGGAGCAAGGGCCTCTCCTCGTGACATCCAGGTCTAGAGCAGCGGTTGGTAACCCGTGACCTGCGGACCATATATGGCCCGTATATTACAGCGGCGTGGTCCGCGCGATGATCAAAATATTAGGGTGATATATTAGTCATGAATTAACATATTATAAGTGAAAAAGCTATATCAATTTAAATATTTTCTTCTATTTAGGAGAACACGTTTTTTAATTGTGAAAAGAATTTTGAAGTGTCTATTATCTAAAAAAAATATATAAACATAACATTTCAATGTATTTGTAATTTTAAAATATTTATTTAAATAAAAATCAATGTTAGTTCGTCCTTTATAGACTCGAATGGTAGGACATAGAGTACTGATGTCTTTAGCAGCTTTGTTCAGAATTCTCTGGAAAAGGTTTTGGTATCAAAATAATATTGATCGGACACATAGTTGATGCGCAGCAACGCGCGCCGGGTATAACTAGTTATATACAGAATAGATTAAAAAATATACCTTTTTTGAAAGAACTTCTCGACTGTGAATCACTCCTGTAACCTGAATCAGGTACATATTCTGTACTACCACTTCTATTATGTTTACGTAAAAAGGATTTTACTTTTTTTAATTCTTCTAGAACTTTAAAAGGTACTAATTCTGCTTGGGAATCTGTTAATTTGTCGAATAATTCTTCTATTATTTGCTCTTCTTCTGTTTCTTCTGAAACTATTTCTTTTTCAACTTCATTTTTTGCAGATATTGTTATCTCTCTAGGTTTTGTATTATTTAAGAGGTCGGATTCAAATTCTTGACTAAATTGAGAAAAGTTTTGACTGTTATCAGTTTTTTTATTATTCAATCTATTTAGAGTAGCTCCGAAGTTGTTTGAATTATTTCTGTAATAATTTTCCGAATTTTTACACTCTGTATGTAGTTTCCCGCTCAAGTGAAGTGAATTTGAGACCACATCAGATTTAAACAAAGTCATAAAAAGCTCATCAGATATTTTTTTATTGTCATTTGAAGTAACTGCATTTATTGTGTTCGTACTGATGTTAAATTTGTTTTTAATTTCATTGAAATACTCTGCATCTGTGTTAGGAACACTATTGTCACAAATATTTTTGTTACGTTTATTTTGTGTAGTTTCTATATTATCATGTTGTGGTGCTAATTTGTGTTTTTTATTGCCTTTTATAGTTGTTTTGTCATTAATTATTATTATAGTATTTCCATTAATTTCCTTATTTTTTTCAATATCTTCACTATTATTTTTTAAATTTGTACTGACATCTATATTGAAAAAGTTTTGAACCTTATTAGTAAGCAATTTTGTTTTGTTATCTTTAGGTGTCTTAGCCTTATCATTTTCTATAAGATATTTTGGTATAATAATATTATCTTGACTTTGGCTAACATGTGTAAGATTGTCCGTATAATTTTGGTAAGTAACTCTTTGTAAATCTTGAATTGGTACTTTTCCTGTAAGATTTTTATATTGTTCTCGATTTTCGTTATCACTAACTTCATTGTTAATTATGTTTTGAGAAACCCTTGGTTTATTCATATATTCTGGATCATTTATAGGCATGAGTTGTATATTTTCATTTAAATAGCCATTTGTTTCTTCAAGTAGTGTTTGAGAACTTTCATAATAAGTAGACTGCGAATGATTCAGTCTGTTATCATCATCACAACGAAAACCCTGTAAATTATCAATAATTTAGTATGTAAAATCATAATAATAACTAATGGAGTCTTTGTGCATTTCAAATACCTCTTTATCAGAAATCTCTTCGTTATCAACGCCTTTTAAAATTCTCAAAACATCTGTTACTGAATTATTTTTCATTGAATCCATGTCATTAATATTTCTATTGATATTATCGAAGTCAAAATCTTTTAGGATTGTAATACTATAATTTGATTGACTATCTAATATAAATTGAGTGTCATTATCTGCATTATCACTGATAACTTGATATTCCTTTCCGTTGTCCTTATTATCACTATCATTAAAGTCATCTTCACAAATAGTCATATCCGAATCATATGGTTCCATTTCTGGAATGATATTCCTTCTTAGAACTTCTAAATATGTCCTTACAGTGGAATTTTCTGGGGTATTCTTAATAATTGCTATGGATACTGCTAGGCGATATTTTTGAACTATATGTGTATCTGAAATCAGAAGAATTTTAGTTTTTATTTATTAGTACCCAAGGAATGGAAGGAAGGAATGATAAGTTCGTAGCCCGGCGGTTTCCGTCGATCGTAAGTGACCAGAAAAATTCAACAACAGCGGGCGCAGTCAGTAAGAGCACGGCTTCAGCCGCATAAAAATCCTGACTGACCTGACCTGCTTCATAGGGCCCGGAAAGTCGTGGGTCCCTGTTACCCTTTGATATCAATCGTTAAGCTTAGAATGTAAGGTCTTCGGATGGCATAAAAACTTTCGACACTTGGGTGGCTCACTAACCTCACAACCAATACCTGTAGAGTTTGAAAGCCCTTAAATCCAGGCACTACTGGTTTGAATTGGAAAACTCTTTCTATCTTGGATACCTAGACAATTTAGCGAGGAAGTCTGAAGGCTATATAAAATTACGCTAAAAGCAATAGAAGCTATGAATTGATAAGAAATGTTACAAAAACGGGAGGAAATATTATTTTTTTGGGAGATTTGGACACATTTTCTTCGAATCAATGCAGGTAAAACCGCAGGGCACAGCTAGTAGATAATTCAGAAAAAGTTTTTTTTTTATGTGACAGGTCACCTGATGGTATGTGATCAGAACCGCCCATGGACGGGAGTAATTGCCTGCCAGGAAGGAAATAATAGACGTAGAAGTAATACGCGGGAAAGAGAAAGAAACAAGGGAAGCGGCACAGGTTTTATATGTTTTTGTGACCAGAAATCTCAAAAAGAGCTCAACCGATTTTTATGCGGTGATTTTGTAAGCACGAAGTAACTTTTAACGTTTCATTAAAATCTATGAAGAAGTAAAAAACAATTCTAACAGAATCCCATCTAGGAGCCGTCTAGAGCGTCAGTATGTACCCAGCTATTAGTCAACTTAATACATCAAATTAATTAGCAGGTTAGTAGTAAATAGAATATATTATATCTGAAAACATATCAGTCCCGCTAAAACCAGCTCATAATAAAAAACATTAAATATTAAGTTAATTTCGTATCGCCACATTGGTTCATTACTTCATACCAACATTCAAGTATTTTTACCACAGACTGCGATTTTTAGGTATAAGTATTTTATGCAAACTTTGTATGGAAATAATTAAAATTGGAACCAGGAAAAAATATAAATAACCTAGAAATGGTCTATACATGAATAAGAAAGGACGGTATTAATAATTAATGTGCAAGGTCAGCATGTAATAAATAAGAAAAAGTTTGCCCCGGGTGAGGATCGAACTCACGACCTTAAGATTATGAGACTTACGCGCTGCCTACTGCGCCACCGAGGCGGGTGCTTGCTGTGATGAAATTATGTACCAGGTACCGTTTGTATCAAATTACAATACCTTTCTTTTATTATTAATATTCCTTTAAGAAATAATAACATTCAATTTATTTTGCTTATTATGCGTATATATACAAAAATAATGATGATAATACAACTACTTTCTAATTGCATAAGTTAACATATATAAATAACTAGCTACGTGGTACGTACTTATACAGGATACTAAAAACTCACCGTAATCATCATTCATTTCGTTTATTATAGTAATTTGAAATCGTCTTAAAATAAACTGACATGGTTTGAAATTGTTGTATTTATTGTTAAAAAAACACTGGAGACTATTTACTATTTTAGTTATTAAAATCAAACAATAGCTTATAGTTAACTTTTTGATTTTAGAATTAAAAAATGAAATTTGGCGCTAGCTGCCATGAATTTTTAAATAATGTATTTGGCCTTGGATGTTGAGTCACAGAATATAAAATTGTTTCCAGTAAAGGTAAGCGACTTTTTAATAATAATAATAATGCACAGACTTTTAAAGTATTATCTCTGAAAGTATTTAGTGCAATTTAGTATATTTAAAGAATTTATTCCAGATCGGGATACCGAATTTCAACTACGAACCAATGAGTCCACTTTTTAGAGACGGGTAATTTTATTTTCAGAAATTATAATGAGTAAAGGATTTTATTAAAAATATACAAAATTTTAAAACACAGCCTTCGAACATCGCATTATTTGGAATTATCTGCAAAAAGCTAAAATATTATTTCAGAAACAGCTGTGGCCTGATAAATTTTATATATTTGCTGTCTATTTCAAAAAACTCAAAAATGAAACTGTCATTTTTGTTTAATAATATTCAATTATTTTATTACACTTATAATGATCCCCAGCTTAAAATTTTGTGTATTTTATGGCGTTATACACAATTTTATTCGGCATAAGTATATTTATGATAGCTTTAGTGGTGGCA